>BQNB010058219.1:0-34991 GCA_026074375.1 Tanacetum coccineum
GAATTTCCTTTTCACCTTTGTCCTCAAGGGTAAATTGGTGATTTTCCATCATATTATATATTTTATTGTTACGTGTATAGATTCTGATCAAATCACTTCTCGATCGCGGTCACGTCCAACATTTGTCCCTGACAAAATATATGTAAGACCCCACTTGTCTGTTAATACAAATAAACCATAAAAACGTTTATTTATATTTAACGATCTATCCATGTTTTGTCGATGACAATCATAAAATCATCGGAAGTAGAAAATAAAGTTTATTCATTTTAAACCAATAGTTTTCTAACTCGATTATTATCATTCAATTCTTATAATACTCATCATATTCATCTTTTTCATCATACGTCATTACTACTTCACATTTCCAAAAAAAAACTGCACTTCTCTTATTAAAATGCGCATGACATATCTTTCTACAAACTAACAAGGTTACTTTGTTTAAAATATATTTGTACTCTTGTTTTTTAAACAAAGTATTTAGAAATTACAAATAATCTTAAAACATACACATTACAAATCACCTTTAGACTTTATTCATTCATGAACATACTTACATCATAGATGACCTAATCACCTCTCCATATCATAGGCACATCTACAAAGATTATACAAAATATTTTAAGATTTGGCAATCTAAAATTCAGATTTTGTGTGAGACTACCAGTTCCATTCATTTATACTGGCCGGTTCCCTTTTGGGAAAGGAACCGGATAGAACTGGTAGTTAGAACAGCCGGTTCCATAGACTTATACTGGCCGGATCCCTCCTGCAGATGGAACCGAATAAACCGTGCTACAGTACCAGTTTTTGCCTATAAATACCAAGCCATTTCTCTTGTTTTCACACACATTCATATACACAATTCATACACACAATTCATCTTTCATTTATCTAACCTCTGATCTCATATCATGTTTCATATCATATTAGAGTTTTGGTGATTTTCTTAATAGGAGAAGATGTACCGCTTTTGCATTCGGGATCAAGCTTCAAGGCTCACTTGTTGGAAGTTTTCTACATCACATGAAGATCTAACTACTGATCTTACATCATTATTTCATTCATCATACTCATTCAAATTAATTCTTGTAATGTGTCGAGGGTTATTAGCGAAATACTAGTAGGATTAGTAGATAGTTATTTCGATTGTATATTGTAGGTGTGTTCCAAATAATGATAAGCTTTGTAAGGTTGGTCCTTCCTCGTTAGGACTCAGTATTTAGCTTAGTACCGAATAAAGGGTAAGCGACGTAAGGTTGGTTCTACCATGTTAGAACTCGGTATCTAGCTTAGTACCGGATAAAGGGTAAGCAACATTATGAGGCTTCTCCATCGATTGAAGGAGTTTGGTGTCTAGTGATTACGAACTCTCGAGTAGGTGACTCGAGGAGTGGAGTAGGGCAAGGAAGGAGTCTTTGTAGCCGAACCACTATAAATACCCGTGTCATATATCCTTTATGTTTATTGCTTATATATTTCTTTATGCTTGTTGATATGCTATTTACTTAATTCTAGCTTCATCTAAATAACAAATAATTGACAAAGATTTTTGAAACTTAAATTTTAAATTGGTAAAACTATTTAACCCCCCTCCCCTTTCTAGTTTTCCATAATTGGTATCAAAAGCAGGTTACTAAATATTCTTTAAAATACACTGTATGTAAAAATCTTTAAAAACTGATCAAATGAATTTTGGAAACTACAAAGAAAGATTCTCTTTTTCGTTAATTTAATTATATTCCAGAATCTATTTGCCTTATTATGTCTTTTAATCCTGAAATAAGCTTGATGGATCATTAAAAATGATCACAGATTCTTGACGTCAATTCCGAAGCTCCGTTACCTTAGGATGTTACATCTCGAAAAAGGTACACATTAATCTTACAAATATATGGTTCGCTACATAAGATGTTTATGTTAAATTTTATAGCCTACTTATAAAATCTTAATTGGGCTACATGTTGAATTCATGCCTGTTTAGCTGGTTCCCACGGTTCCATGGGTGAATGGAACCGACTAGCATTAGCTAAGGGAACCGGGCTAACAGTAAAGTATTTAAAACAAATTAATCTTTTTAGCAGCTAAAATACCTTAAAGAAATAATCCCTTTGGAAAAATAAGAGCTTGGATCAAAGCCCATAAATCTCTCAACAGTATTTTTCCCTTGAAATAAAAATAAATTTTCATATTATTCTTGGATCAAAAATATTGTGGGCTTAAAACAAAAAGTTACATCTTTTTAAAATCTTGATTGGAATTTTATTCATCATGAGTCCATTTCTATATGTTGCTAATCAGCCTAAGCTCTAGAAGGTACGTCTTCAACATCTTATCTTCGTATATGCTCCTCAAATATATGATATGTGATTATAAGTAAATAAATCGTGTTATGGGTCTTGTAATCTTATTTCTTTTTGGGCTTATTCTTGATTGACTAGTTGGGCTTTATAAATAATCTCTTAGAAATATATATACTCGGTTTAGTACACCTTACTCGCTTCTTCCATAAAACCTCTTCGACTAAGCATTATTCATCCGGGCCACGTTGTCTAAACCGTAATGTTTTGGGTATCAAACTCCTTTATTCAAAATTCAAACCCATCTTCACGAAATCTCATAAAACCAAACGGCCACCATATTTTTTTATATATACTCTTTTCTTCCACTATCACTCTCATTCATTTCAAAAATCAAACATCTCATTTTCCCTCTCTCTCAATCTTACCGATCACCTTCATCCATGGAAGTTGTCCTAGGAATTTTAAGTCCCGTCATGATCGTTATCATCATCTCACTCTTGATGCTCCTCTACCCGATATTCAAATTTTCGCATGGAGATTTGTTCTTTGTTTTAGCGTTTTACATTACTATTGTATTTTCTATCCTTTGTATTGCGTTAAGCATTAAAATGAATTATTTGTAATGCATTTCTATCCTTCTTGTGATTGTTGCGTGTTCTTTATTTTTTCTTATTATCGCCGACAGATCTCTCGGTTAAATCGGGCTCTAAACTCAAACAAATAAACAAGTGGCATATTAACAACACTAATATAAATCGTGTTATATATTTTCTTAGGGAAAAAACTCTTCTTAAACAAGTGCTAAAAATATTATACATACAAATAAAACAAAAATAATATTTTTTTATTACTGTTTTTTCTCCTCTGCCGGTTCCATCGGCTATAAAAGCTAGTTCCCTTCTCAAAAAAGGAACCGGTGGAACCGGACATCTAACAAAACGAATATACCAGTCTTCTTTTTATCTCTTCACTGTTTGAATCTTTGATCTCCTTAAATCGTGCAATCCATCACATTGTAAGTATTACTCTTAATTCGTCCCTTTGATTTAAACCTAGAATAGTTTCTTTTTCATAATTAGGGCTTGTTAATTTTGAAACATTCTTCATCGACGAATTTAACGTAATTATCTATTTAAGATGACATTAGTTAGGAATTGCATCTTGTTTTTCGTTAGAAAAACGGTTCATGCATTTAAACTCGATGTCAAATAGTTTTTGAAAAATCAAAAGGGGAAATAATTAGTATGGTATAACATTGTTAATACCCGTAAAAACTAGATATAATCTCAGGATCTTAATTTGCAAGAATATAAACATGTTTTTCTATCTTTATCAAGAACTTCATCATTCTCGATTTTTGATATAACAAGTCTATTCGACATATACAATAAAAATTAGACATATAAACCGGAACCTTTCGGTTGATTTGTTTTGTTGGAACAATTTTTATTTAGGTTGAAAATGCCGAAATCAATCCATGTCGACCACAAAGACACCTCCTACTACATCCCTAAATATCATCAAAACCCTAGTCTGAATGACGATGAAAAGACCATTTACAAAAATCTCGAACGGAGGTTCTTTCATGAAGGACGTGTCGTCCACCCCTTCTTTCTTACTGACCAACCCAATCTTCGCCAAATCATCTCGATAATCAAATTTAACTGTCTTTTAGATATCAACGAACAAATTTGCCTCGTGTTTCTCCTTCAATTCTCCAAAAGTGTTCGAATAGTACAAAATTTAGATGAAACAATTTCCATCGCCTTTGTCATCAACAATTTTGAGTTTTGTCTCCGCCTTAATAAATTTGCTACTTAAGTTATTCGTGTTCCTCTGTGAAGGGTGTATATAGCGCGTTCACATAACAATGGCCCAATTGCAGTCCCTCCTAATAGCATCGATTAAAATCCCATGGTGTACTTGGCCCCCGTTGAAGATCCCCAAGTGAAGCTTGAATTCAAAAAGTAGGAAACCATTCTTAGTGAAAATGCCATTAGCCTCTCAGGAAACAAGGATCATCCAAATGCTTGTCTTGTATACATGCTCTATTTCCTTGCCACCTAAAAACCATTCAAACTAGATTACTACATAGCAAAGAGAATGGAAAGTGTGATAAAAAGCGACTTGATGGTGCTTCCCTATGCAATGCTCCTCACTCGCCTTTATAGGCATGTTCACACCATCCAACCGATTGCTATCACAGACATTTACTTCCTCGCGAACCACGTCATGATCCCTCTTACTAAAGGTCCGACACATAGGATTATGGTTGATCGAAAAAGGCCTCACCCGCAAACATCTTTTGGATCATCATCATCATCTCCATCTCCCACTCCTAATCAAGAAGAAAATGATCTCCATCTCCACTCATAATCAAGAATGAAAATGGATTACGGTTGATAACTAATACACCCTATGATCTGATTTGAATACATAAACCAAGAACGCAACTTCCAACCTAATGAGGTGGAGAATCACAGAGTTCAAACAAACCAACAATGGGGATGGTATAAGTGCTTTTTGGCCATTTCTTTCACCATCCTGAAAAGAAGAAGTAGTATATATGAGTTAATCACATATCAATTTTCCTATTAAAAACGAAGCTTAAATGATGCAAAAATACATAAAAATACTTGTATATGTTGTGGTTTGTAGAATGGTGATTGTTAAGTAACGGAATCCACAAAAAGACCAAAAAAAAAGATTGCTAAAATGGATCAAAACGAGGCACGAGATTTGGAAAGAGCAGTGAGAAAGCAAAGCCGAAAGTGTATTCAATCTTTAATAGGCTAACCGTACCCGTGTTTGTTTCATCTTTAATGGGCCAACCCGTACCCGTTTTGTGGGCCGGGTCAGCCCATTAATACTTGTATTATACAAACCCTTTTTTCCAAAATACAAATCCAAATCCAGTCCAATATCTAAAACGGTCCAAGTAAGAAATAAGCCTAAACCAACCCATAGTCTAAGTCAACCTTTAATAAAAACATGGTCAAGTATTACTGTTCATTATCCCCTTCGTTTTTACAACTGGTACAAGTAACATGGTTAAACCCTTCTTCACACGCTCCCATCTTTTCTAGAAAGCCAACGTGGCAAGGTATGACATCAATCACTGACACCTTGGCAATCCCAAGGTGTCCTATTGGCTAAAGTGACGTGGAGGCAATCTAAGGGCTCAAATGATGGATTTGGGAGATTGTTATGAATCAAGGGCTTGGATTAGAAGCTCAAGGACGCTCCTCTTCTTCTGGATGCTTCTCTCCTGAACTATAAATAGAGTGGCTCAATCATACAGTGATCTATCTAGTTTTTAGTAGTATTTTAGCTTAAATTTTAGCTTATTGTATTTTCTTATTGTATTTCATTTCAAAAGCTTGTAACCTCTTTCATTATTAATAAAATTCAATTTCCTTTTAAATATTGTGTTTAATCCTTGTTTTACTTTTATGCAAATTTCATTTAAAATGTGTTTAGAAGTTACTTAATAAGCTCAATAAGCTCTTGTCACCTTAATAAGCTAATACTTATTTAGTTAAGCTTGCTTATAGCTTAACTAAAAAAGCTTTGTCACTTAAATCACTTAAATTACCTCACAAAATTACCTGAAGCTTAATATGGATGATAAGCCAGAAATGGAAGGGCTTATGGGACTGTTCCGGCTTATGAAAATAAGTTGGAGCTTGAAGATTAGCTCTTAAAGCAATTATAGTCCTTGTTTTGAGCAAAGGACAATGGTATGTTCACTTTTACTCCTTTTAGCTTAATTTCTGTTTTAGCTTATTAATTTGCTTAATCTTTGCATATTGTCGCTTAAATGTGCTCAATATGCTTAACAATAGCTTAATGTGTTTAGTTTACAGTTTAGAATAGCTTGATTTGAGTTTTGAATAGAATCTGTCCATTTTAGTTAAAAATCAAAGCTTATTAAGGTCTGTTTTAGTTTAATATTTGGATTTACATGTTCTTAAGGGGTGTTTGGGATAAGGAATTCTAAAATGGTAAATTAGTGTGCAGTTTGTTTCTGGTACCCAATTAAGTTTTCATGTGCTCTAATTTAGTCTACATGATAGTTTTAATAAGCTTAGAATAGGTTTAGTTAAGTGTTCTAGTTTGTTTTATCAAATCTTAAGTCTGCCAGTTTATAAGTGCTTTAAACTGCTTATTTATTGAATTCTTTGAAAGTCTATTAGAGGAGTTGTTTTTGTTCTTAAAGCTGGTTTCATTAGCACCAATTTAAATCTGTTTTGGGTCAATAGTTGTTAGGAATGCATTTTAAACTTCTTAGCTAAAAACAGTCCAGTAGTGGTAGTTTTTGGTTTGTTTTAAAAAAAATCTCATTTAGCAGATCAATTATGGTAGAAATCTAGCTTAACTTTGATTGATTTTGATTAATTTTAGCTTATTGTAGAATGAATTTGATATGTTTTAAGTTTTTAGGGTGATAAAATAGCTTTTGAGTCTTAATTTTAAGCAACAAGTAGTCATTTATTTTCAAAAAGCCAAAAACAAGTAGAGTTAACTGTCATTTTATTAGTCTTTTCTAGCTTATTTCCTAAACTAGTTTTCTTAAGTTTAGCTTATTTGTGTTATATAACTCCAGTTCTTTATCTGTTTTTACTTTTTAGCTTATTCTTATAGCTTATTAGTTCTAAATCTTAGCTTAAAATAGTAATAATAGTCCTTTAAAAGCCATTTTGAGTCAACTATCTTAATGCATTTAGTAGTTTTTCAGCTTATTTCATTTGCTTATTTTTAATCCTAAGTGCTTATTAGGTCTATGCCTAAGTATGTTTTCACCTGTTTAGTTTTCTATTTGCTTATTGAGTCCAAAAAGCTCAAACAGTTTTAACTAGTTTTCTAGTCTTAAAAAGACCAAACTGTCACCTTTTAACTGTCTTTTTCTAGATTATTAATAAGCTCTAGTCTTAAATCCTTTATTAAAATTTGCTTATTTTTGCTTATTCTTTAGCTATTTTAAAAAGAAAAAAAATGTTTTTAAAAAAGGAACAATCACAGGACTCGAACCTGTAACCTCCCCCACACCACACACACACCTTAACATTGCGCCCTTGGGTCTTTTTCGTTATATCTTTTCACCATTTAATTCTTATACTAGTTTAGTTTTAGCTTATTTTGATTATTTGAACTTTCACAGCTTATTGGTACAAGCTTTTTGATTCATTTTTCTTTGTAAACCTCAGAGTTAGTATCTAGTATTTTTATAAATTTTCTCCAAATTTTAGGATTAAGTTTAGTATTTTTAGTTTAATTTTTAGTTTTATTTAGTTTTAAAAATAGTTTTAATTAGTTTAAAAATTCAAAAAAAATAATTTATGTTTTTAAAAAAATAGTTTTATGCATTTAGTTTAATAAATTTGCATTTTGAGTTTTAAGAGTTTTATTTTGTCATTTTTTTAGTTAATTAGTTAATATTAGTTAATTTTTAATTGTTTTAAATGTCGTTAGAAGTTTAAATTGCCTTTATTTCTAGTTTAGCGTGCCTTTATGTGCTTTCTCTTTGCATTATTAGATTTAGAATCCAAAATCCAAAATATTGAATATTCAAGCACGCTATCACGAACCGAAACAAGTTTTTCAATATTCACGATTCATTGGGAAGACAACTCGGGAACGATTTGAACTTTATCCTTTCCTAAGGGTAATTTTCTCATCAATACTTTTCTGAAATACATTTTATTAGTGATTAGCTTATTACTCTTTCACAAGAGTGATTTGCCTATTTGTTTTTAATATATTATATACTATTATTGACTAATCAAGTAGTAAGGGTGTGCTAAAATGATGTGGGTGCCGTTTAAATGGCGTGTTTGGTTAAACTATTTGGGATATGTACTTGTATGAATACTCATTACTTTTCATATTGTCTATGTTTGAATTCTTGAATGTTTGTTTATGAACTAAAATGTTTAGGTTTATGGATTGTTTTTATGTCATTTGTGCTTCTTGATTTTCCTCCCTATCAAGAATTAGGAGCGTTTGATATAATCAAATTTTATAGGATCTAAGCGCTAGGTCTTTTCTATGAGTCCTTTGCATCATCAAGGAATTCTATTTGATCACTATCTCAAATAAAAAATAGGATTAGAAATCATTTGCAACATTCCTAGAATTTTTGATGTTTAAGGTTCCTTGTCTGCAGTGGCCGGTTCCATCTGCAGCAAAGGCCGGTTCCTTTGTGAAAATGGAACCATCCCTATCGATTCTACAGAAGGCTTATTGCCATTTGGGTTAGTTAGATTTTAAATCCAACTTCATAAATAGGCTAGTTATGTCTATACTAAGATTATCCAATGGTTAGGTTTGACTTATTTCACCTAAAAGCACTCCTAATGATTATATATAGAGAAAAAGTAGTGGTTTGAACATTTATTGTTTTGCATGGGATTAGGCTATAAGTTAAAGCTTGCAATCACCATCCTCAAACCACCAAGAAATCTGAGCAAATCAGCCTCAAAACCTCCCCTAATCTTCTCTAAAATGACTTCAAGTGCTTCATCATCCACTAAAAATCCTCTAAGAAAAATGGCTAGAACCAATGTCATTGACATATCCTCGAATGAGTCTTCACCTCTTTAAGAAAACAATCCCATATTCACAACTCTCAACACCACTCTTGCATTGTCGATCACACCACCGAAATTAGCCAATCACCCCCAATTCAACCCATAGAAGCATCGCCATTGACACCGAGAGCACTCGTGTTCTCTACTCCACCTAGTTCACCCATTGTGAACCTCATCCATATTTGAACTCCTTGGACGAATTACCTCAAAGAAGCTCGAATCCACCACCTCCACCACCTAATCAATACACCAACCAAACACTCCCATAACCAACTCTTATGGACTTTAAACCATCCTTCCCTCCTACTAATCTCTCGAGAAGAAATAACCGATTGTTTGCTCAACCAGAACCCTTTATGTATCAAGAACAAATCTTAAAGGAGATGGGACAACTCTAATACTTTTCCCAAAACATAGAAATCGCTCTTCGCAATGCATAAAGTGTGCAAAATAGTCTCTTGCCTCCAATCACCTCTTCTCAAATGCCACCTTTACCATCATCACTTCATCTCACCACCACATCAACAACCGCTATCCCACCATTTCGACCAATCTTTCCACCATATTAAACCTTTGTCCCACTTGATCAATCTCTATGGATTGATGGAACCTCAACCTTTTCTCAATTTCAAGAGCACACTTTCCCCTATTGCCAACGGAATAAACTCTCATTCATGAAGTTCGAGATGAAATGCGTTTTATGCTTAATCACATTCTTGATCGTCTCAACCACCTAGCCAACCAAAAACCATGAAATACTTATTGCAAGTTCAAACGACTTTAGGTTTTTGGAAAAATAGATTAGTTAGTTAAGAACTAGATCATGATTTTAGTTTTCGTTGTTTAAGAACAGTGTATTTTACTTCATGATTATTATGTTCTCTTGATCATTAATACATGATTAGTTTATGCTTGTTAATATCTTACTTGTTGATGTTCTTTGTTAAATTATGATTCATTTCTTAGCCAAATGATTGACTTGCTGCTTGATGTTGTATGATTGATCTATTCTTTGAATAGCTATTTCCCGCCAAAAGTAGGTTAAGCTGCCTATTGCCTCAGGTCAGCTCAGCCGTTTCCTTTTTGTATCCATCAGGAGCCGGTCCATTTATGCCAAAGGAACCAGGGAACCGGCTTGACAGGTAACATTTTTTCATTACTATTTTCAAATCAATTTTGAAATTTTTTAGGAATACCCTCGTTTCATCATACAAGTTTTTCCCTTATCCAGGGGGAGTTCATTTCTTGATAATGAGACATATTACTTACATTTGTCTCTGTAGCATTCAAAATCCATTTGGAATCCTTGACGACCTCATTAAGGGGGAGCTTTTGTCAAGGGAGAGCATAGCATTTGATTCTTTACGAATCATCATTAGATCCGACATTTTTCAGTCCTACTCGTGTTTATTATTTTATAGCAATGCATATCTCGGTTAGTTTTTCGTCGACACTCTTTTTGTTTTGACAGAAAAGGGGAGAAGGAAGTAAAAACTCCAATTTAAAACTTATAAATTTTATAGTTTACTTTCAATAAGTTTATGTTTTGTCATCAACAAAAAGGGGGAGATTGTTAATACACCATAAAAACATTTATTTATATTTTACGATCTATCCGTGTTTTGTCAATGACAATCATAAAATCATCAGAAGTAGAAAATAAAGTAAATTCGTTTTAAACCAATAGTTTTCTAACACGATTATTATCATTCATTTCTTATCATACTCATCATATTCATCTTTCGCATCATATGTCATTACTACTTCACATTTAAAAAAAACTACACTTCTCTTATTAAAATGCGCATGACATATCTTTCTACAAACTAACTAGGTTACTTTGTTTAAAATATATCTTTACTCTTGTTTTTTAAACAAAGTAAATATTTAGAAATTACAAATAATCTTAAAACATACACATTACAAATCACCTTTAGACTTTATTTATTCATGAACATATTTACATCATCGATGACCTAATCACCTCTCCATATCATAGGCACATCTACAAAGATTATACAAAATATTTTAAGATTTGGCAATCTAAAATTCAGATTTTGTGTGAGACTACCAGTTCCATTCATTTATACTGGTCGGTTCCCTTTTGGGAAAGGAACCGGATAGAACTGGTAGTTAGAACAGCCGGTTCCATAGACTTATACTGGCCGGATCCCTCTTGCAGATGGAACCGGCGACACCGTGCTACAGTACTAGTTTTTTCCTATAAATACCAAGTCATTTCTCTTGTTTTCACACACATTCATATACATATTCATCTTGCATTTATGTAACCTCTGATCGCAGATCATGTTTCGAATAATATTAGAGTTTTGGTGATTTTCTTAATTGGAAAAGATGTACCGCTTTTGCATACGTAATCAAGTTTCAAGGCTCGCTTGTTGTAAACATTCTACTAACTATTTATCTTGCATTGTTAGGATCTGGTACTAGATAGATCTTCTAGCCTATGTGGTTGTATAATACTTATGTAATCACAAGTATATACGTGAGAGACTCTAATAATTGTTTAGGCGGAAACTAAACAACGTAATAGAAAGAAGAACAAATATGAACAATGATCCTCTATGGATCTTTCTATTGATAATAAATTGTTTTTGTGACTTGTAATTCGGTGCCAACCCTAATGCTAAAGGTTTCTTTTATAGAGAAGAAACCCTAAATTGGTCAACAAGAAAACTAAAAACGCGTAAGAGATATACATCAATCTCTTCCTAATATATCTCATTCCTATATTAATGAGATGATTCTATAACTATAATTCCTTAATTACATTAATTACGTCTATAAATAACAATCAGCAGATTCTATCTCTGTCCCAGGAAACGAAGAACATGAACCAAGCAGAACGCTACTTGAACTGCCAGCAGACGACGTAATGCCATCAGCAGAAACGAACATCGCTAACAGCAAAAAAGTCCGTTTCGTGTTCAATGTGTCCACATGCATCAACATTTCAGTCATCATACTCATCTCAAATTAACTCTGTAATGTGTCAGAGGGTTATTATTGAAATACTAGTATGATTAGTAGATAGTATTTTTGATTGTAATTGGAAAGGTGTTTTTCTATCTGTGTTAGAACTAGTGGTTACTTTCGTACCAAATAATGGGTTAGCTTGTAAGGATGGCCCTTCCTCTTATGGACAGGTATTTAGAGCGTAGTACCTGACAAGTATAAAAGGTAAAGCGACATAGGGTGGGTTCTACCATGTTAGAACTCGGTATCTAGCTTAGTACCAGATAAAGAGTAAGAAACGTTGTGAGGTTTCTCCGTCGACTGAAGGAGTTTGGTGTCTAGTGATTACGAACTCTCAAGTAGGTGACTCGAGGAGTGGAGTAGGGCAAGGAAGGAGTCCTTGTAGCCGAACCACTAGAAATACCCGTGTCATATATCCTTTATGTTTATTGCTCGTATATTTCTTCATGCTTGTTGATATGCTATTTACTTAATTCTAGCTTCATCTAAATAACAAATAATAGACAAAGATCTTTGAAACTTAAATCTTAAATTAGTAAAACTATTCAACCCCCTTTCTAGTTTTCCACATTATCATTCCCAACATGTGTCTCGTCTTACAATAACAGTAAACATTATCTTGATTTCCCTCCATGATAACAAGTTAAGGACCCTCCTTTAGAATGAATATGTTTTTCATTAATGGATTTAAAATACGCTAACTAGGATCTAATCGTAATGTATCATACGATTTTCGCGAGTCTTTAACATTACCTCCAATCTCACGTTGATTAAGCTCGTACTAGGAAGAGGTGGGAGTAAACCATTATTGTACTTATGACTTCCTAGCGATTCTTACTTCTGGAAGAACAATTGAGCCTCACTCACGCCTTACACGTCTTACTTATATTGTCTAACTGTGAATGCATCTAAGGGAGTATTGGTTTTGTCGATTTAGTCTTAGTGGATGATAGACTTAGCTAAATCGCGACTCACTCAGCTTAGCATTCAACGATGCACTTCATTCTGTACTTTTAACAAAATGGAACTAGATACACATACTCCTTGTTACTAATTCTCTTAAGTCCATAAGAATTTCAATACAAGCTCCCCTTGAACTGCGATGTAGTTGTACGTTCCCTAATTTGAGACTTTGGTCTCCAAATCTTTTAAGTCACATGGCTTCAATATTTGCCTACAACCACAAGATCAACACACCAGATTGTGCTAAACTATGTTGCTCCTTTTAAGGAAAAACTACGTTTATTTAATGATCTTGTCATCTTTCCACTAAATCTCACAATATTTAGGAATTCCCTGATGGTCCCAGAATCCATAATTCCTGTCTTTGCTTTATACTCTTTAATTAAACGATCAAAATTAACTTTCGTGCTCTCACTTTCGTTGCATGAATCTGAGAGTCGTACTCCTCATAAGGCTTACGCACATTAATTTTGATATTTAGTTAACAAGTGTTAACCCATTTAATTGTTCCCCTGTAAATCATCTTACTACTTTACTTGAACATTCGAAAGTGGCATCGAGATTTCACTCATGATCTGCAAACCCATAGCCTTCTGAATTTGACTTACGGATCACGAGCTTTACTCTAGAAATACTATCACTAACGTATTCCTCGTATATAAGAAACTTCACTCGTTGTATTGGAGTTGAGGTCGCCCTGACTAATCAGGACTCGAGAAATTTATGGCTTTAAGTTTCGAGTACTAATATCTATTTATATTTATTGGATCTGGTAGAAATGTTCTTCGTCTTGTTTTCCCTCTTTGAACTTCCATCATAGATAGATTGCATCAAAGTTCTTCTTAAAAGCTTTTTTGAACATTTTATTTTACTTCATCAGTTCTATTTAAAGAACCCATAATGTATGATCACCATCTGATTTAACCAGATAGATTGTTTTACATTTGTAGACTTTCATTTAAGACGAGTACTAAGTTTAAGTAAACTTATATTTTGACAGGTTTTAAAACAGTAATAAGCCATATATATTAAATTTCAAATTAAATTTAAATACATAAAACAAAAGGTTTTAAAATGAACCCTAAACGGGCGGACAATTCAATTTTAAAATTAAAGAAATTTAAACATTTTAAATCCTTTATCCCAAAAATCCTCTTGATGATACTTCATGTTAATCTTCTGTAAATTCTTCACGCCGTCGAGGAAGCTTCAGGTTCATCTTTCTTTGAGCTTGATGTTGTACCGCAATCATCACATCTAGGCGTGCCTTCTTCCCAGCCCTCTACAATTAGAACTTGTAAGCAATTAACTTCATACAGATAGTTAATTAAAGGATGAAACAATCTGTAAAAAGTATAGATACCTCTTTATCACTTTACGACATTTAAGTCACAAATGCACTTGAAATACTTCCGAATCTTATGCCTAGGCTTTTGGCAAAAATAACACTTGGGAAGTGCCTTTCTCTTCTTAGTTACTCGTTCATAGAATGTCACACCCCCAAAATGAGTCATAGCGGAATAGGTATCCGAGGCGTGACATCATAAATAAACAAGCACAATGTAATGAGAGCACGACCACTATATGGACGTTTTAAAAATAATACCTGTTAGGACTTAAAGACTTCATACGTGTGCATTCATGCTTAATTCAAAAACCCCTTAATGTATATATAACCATCGATTCATAACCAATAGATTGATTTGACATTTTGTAGACTCTCAGTTAATACAAGTACTAAAGTGTAAGTTAACTTGATATTTTGATATTTTAAAACGATTTAGTAATAAGCCATTATAGATTAAATGTCCAAATTAAAATTTAAATACATAAAACAAAAGAAAGGTTTTGAAAATTTACCAAAATCGGACAGACAATTCAATTTTAAAATTAAAGAAATTTAAACATTTTAAATCCTTTATCCCAAAAATCCTCTTGATGATACTTCATGTTAATCTTCTGCAAATTCTTCACGCCTCGAGGAAACTCAGTTCATCTTTCTTTGAGCTTTGATGTTGTAACCGCAATCATCACATCTAGCGGTGACCTTCTCCCAGCGCTCTACAATTAAACTTGTAACAATTAACTCAGACAGACAGTTAATTAAAGATGATACTATAGGTAAAAAGTTTAGATACCTCTTTTTCACTTTACGACGTTTAAGTACAAATGCACTTGAAACACTCCGAATCTTATTGCCAGCTTTTGGCAATAATAAACACGTGAAGTGCCTTTCTCTTCTATTACTCGGTCATGAGAATGTCACAAACTCAAACCACCTAAGCACCGACGCCATCCTGAACCAGATAACAAACAAACCCACAAATGAAAAAAGCTACTAAAAAAACCATAACAGAAAACATGAGTAACTCGATCCCCAAATCTATGAGTCATACAACATTTGATAAACACCCAAACAATAAAAAAAAATCCTCCCAACCAATAGACCTGCACAACTACACCAGGACCGCTCAAAAAAGCTATCACACCACTCAAACCTCCAACCGAACACCAAAAAAAACGTGTGCTTACAGAAACACACGATGATACAGCGGACACACAAACATACTCAGCCAAACAAATAACAAAAAAAAACAATCTATACTACCAACACAAAAATAATAACCAACAAAAAAACAAAATAAACAACAATCACAAACTTCCCCACCTGCCTCCCCACACATCCCCACACCCTACCAAAGCACCCCACCCAACCCCCACAAACAACACAAACCCCAGAACCACCCCAGCAAAACACAGAAGACAGAACGACAACAAAGAATCAAACCAAATGAAAAATTGGCGCTCCGTAAGACTCAACGCAAAAAATAGAAAATTACTCGACCAAACACCAAATCTAGAACACTAAACCAATCCCAAAAAAAACCACTTCAGAAGACCGAAGCAATATCAACCCACACACCGCTACCAAATCCCCACCTCAACTGTCACACCACTCACACACTGCTATCAAAAGAGCTGCTACACCTCTGAGAGTCCAAAAGATAACCACCAAGCAACGAAAAACCCAGAACCACGCTAGCAAAAAAACACAAAACAACTACACACCAAACACAACAACAACACCGCAATTAGAACACAAGAAATTACACCTTTTAGATCAAATAACTCATCTATGAACAAAACAGGCCAGGAAGGAACCAACCGCAATAAAAAAAAACCCAAAAAAAGTCACAAAATAAACATTAACACCATATCCACAAATCCAAAAGCACAACAGAACATACACCACCCCCATCTGCAAAAATAGATCAGAAATACTACAACCACGAACCACACACAACTGAATCAAAACAATAAAAAATAAGCACTCAATCCACTATAAACCAAGACAACACTAATGTAACATGGCCGCCCATTATAGTACCCACAAACGATGTCGTAGCGAATCGAGGTATTCCGCGCATGACGGTCATAAAGAAACAAGCACAATGTAATAAGACAGACCATTATATGACCGTTTTCAACCAAATACCTGTTAGACTTAAAGACTTCAGATAATTCCATAAAGGTACAATTGCTCAGGGATATATAGTGCTGTCAAGCATAACTTAGTACTGTTTGGTGGATAATAATAAAATATGCTAAGTAGTTAGTACTGGTAGTATAAAGTTACTACTGCTTAGTTAGTACTGATATTATTATTTATACTATTTGATATAAAGTTAGTCTGCTGCTGATTGGTAGTTAAGACTACTCATGAGTTGAAACCAGAGATATGCATATAGTTAAGTGCTGCTAGTATAAAGTTAAGAACTGCTAGGACACATTACTTACTGTTATATATCTAGTACTGTTATCAATAAGATTTCACTAACCAAAAGACATATCCGAAGTCGGGGAGGATATAGAAATGGACAGTAAGAGCCAATTTATTAGAGAGAAAGGACAGATGTGTGTATTTTCTAGAGAGAGAGAAACAACACATAACACTTATGAGACAACAGGTTTACTCCTGCACCCCTCATGAAGTAAATAGGGGTATTATAGTCCTGTGCCACCCTAACTATTACTAACTTTCATATTAGTCCCTACATGTCACAGAAACTAAACTATTGTAATACCAAGATATGTCACCATATTTTATGGCTAACATTCTTCCCCACAAGTTGTGGACATATGGAATTACTTACAAGGTTCGCTATCAGGACAAAGGCAACACAAATAAAGTCTTCCATAAAAATAAGCGCTCCAAAGCGAAGATGTCTTCCAAGTTCTCCTTTCTCAAAACCATGTCTCCAACTTGGATCCTCAGTGTCTTACTTGTACATAGAACCATTGTATATGCATGAACTGATTAACTTCCCCCCAAGCATGCAGCATTCTTGAAATTTTTTCTCATAGACTCCTTTTATGGCGAAGTTTCTGATCACTTCCCCCCCAAACCAACATCCCAGATCCTTAACAAATTCTAACTTTGATGGGCTTAACAATCTTACTACTTGCCATGCCGTGCCACAGCGGAAATTGTTAGAAAGTCAAACAGACCACGACCACTACTTCTTGTCATTAGCGTGTGAGATATTCGTTCGAGGTACATGCGAGAAATCAGCATCAATTCTTCTCACGTATGCAGTATACTTCATAAACTATGCTAAGTAAAGTAGTATACACTACTTCCCCCTGGAAGTTGACATGGTAACATCAAAGTCAACTAAGTCCCGGATGTACACATTTTCCCCCATGATGGTTGCGAACTCTCGGAAGCATCATTGTTGTGTACGCACATATACTCGAGAAGTTCTTGTCTTAAGCACAAATCTTGAAATCCAAACAAAGCATTGCCCTCTTGTCTTCAAAAACCGTAGAGGAGATGAAGCAAGAATCAAGAAAACTTTGGTATAAATTCAAAACAGTCTTGTATAATGATTTGGTGACAAATAAAAAAAAAAAGCAAAAAAAAAAAAAAACAGAAAGAACAACCAACAACAAAAGACACCAAAAAAAAATTAAAAATACAACACCTCAAAACAAGCAAAAACGAAAAGATAACAAAACACAAAAAAAAAAAAAAAAAAAAAAAAAAAAAGCAAAAATGGTGGGGTGAAAAAAAAAAAAAAAATAATAAAAAAGAAAAACTTTGAGAATTTTTGCTTAACGGTGCATTACCATTTGTCTTGAATGGAGCAATAATATCCCCTAAGAATTGCTGATTACATCTCAACCTTTAAACTCTCTGGCTAACTTACTAACCTCGTATTATGTCGGTTGTTGCTGTGATCACTTGGTGAAGTAAACCCGATATACCAAACTTGAAAATGAAGTAAAATCCCCCAAATTTATTACTTAAGCTTGCACTGTTGTTGATTGAAGAACGGTGCAAGATTAAATCTATAAGTACCCTATACCCAACTAAAAAGTAAAGAAGTAACAACACCTCGTGAAATAATTCCACAGCATCTTGTGCGTGTTGACACTGAGTACTGACAAGTAACTCCTTTAAGTGATTAGTTAACCAGTCTGCAACCACCACCCCTGACTTCTGGTACTAAGATAATTCAAGTCCTAATCAAAGCTGTATATGTGCAAGCAAAGTCATCAATCGAGAGAATTGGTTTAAAGAAAAGGGTAGCAAATAGAAGGAAGTCTCGATGATGAAAGAAGTAGAGAACGCCTTCGTGAAACTCAACTTCAATATCAAATAAGGATACAATTCAACTTCCGTAATCACTTTACATCGAGTCCAAACTTAGTCGTTGTCATTTTAGTGAATTTTTTTTAGGGATCGTTTTTAGTATTAAGGTTTATGTTTGCTTTAGTTTTTATGTTTTGATTTGTCTTGATGATCATATTCTCCCAAATCATACTGCCCAAGTCGGTCACATGCCACCTAATTGCGGGTCGACCTTCACCCCAGCGGTAAGGTCGTCGGTAAGGTCGAATTTTTTTTTTGGGAAATTAGGTTTTCAAAACATAAAATTTCCTTAAACAGTGTCATGTTTCGCTTGACACATTTTAACATATTTCGCTTGAGAAACAGACCTGCATATTTCGCTTGAAATCTACACATTTCACTTGGTTTAAGGAAATTACACATTTCGCTTGGTTTAAGAAACATGTTTCGCTTGAGAAGAAATTGCACATTTCGCTTGAAATCTTCCAACATGTTTCGCTTGAAGAAATTTTGACATATTTCGCTCGAAATGTGACTTGACCTGCATATTTTGCTTAATAATACATATTTCGCTCCAAAATACATATTTTGATCCCTTCAAGAACACATTTCGCTCCCTTAAAACATGTTTTGCTTCCTTCAAAACATGTTTTGCTTCCTTCAAAACACATTTCGCCGTCTTCAAAAACCCAAATTTTTTTGATCCAAAAACGTGTTTTGATACCCAAATAAGTTGCTAGTACATATAAGACTAACAAAAGTACAAGTTGATCGTCGTAAAACACACGTTTTAGATCAAAAAGTAAGAGAAAAGGGTGCGTTGAGTTTGAGTTTCTTACCAAAAAAACCACTACGAACACCTCTGATTCAGTAAACAACGATCACAGTATGCTCCTAGGCTCTGATGCCAATTGTTAACAATAAGCTTTCACTAACAAAAGACATGATCTAGAGGTGGGGGAGGATAGAAATGAAAGTAAGCCATTTTATTAGAGAGAGAAAGGAAAGAGTGTGTATGTTTTCTAGAGAGAGAAACAACACACACTTATAAGACAGATGTTTATCCTCACCCCTCCATGGAAGTATGGATGGGGTATTTATAGTCCTAGTGACACCTAACTATTGTAACTTGTCATTATTAGTCCCTACGTGTCACACTATAACTAAACTATTGTAATTCCAGATATGTCACCATATAGTACTAATGTTACTACTGCTTATGTTTATTAGTACTGCTGGTACAAAAGTTAATGCTGCTGGATTACAACTGCTAGAAGAGTTACTACTGTCAGAAGGATAAAGACAAGTAAAGAGATAAGGATTGTTTGGAGAACAAGAATACTTACGAAGATAAGTATTGAGTTATTTTTGTAAAAGATATGTATAATGTATTTGTTTAAGAGATTACGTTTGCTTTTAGAAAAGATCATGATATCTTAGGAAAGTATTGTAAGCCTTGTAGGACTCCTTGGTGTATAAAAGGAGGTCCTAGGGTATAGAATTCTATGTATCGAAAATGATTCATTGTCATATCTTCAAGGTTGTAAACCCTAACACTGTCAAAGAGTGTTCATATTAATATATTGGAGCTTATTGTTTTGGTTATATTTTTGTGTGTCAAACATGCATTGCTGTTATTCTTCTTAGTGGTATAAACTAGATTCCGCATAGTTTATATCATATACACAAAGTTTAATTCTTAGTACCTTTGGATTTATCCAAGGATACTAAACCTTACATCAAGCTAAGGAGTTAAAGATATATTCATTGGGATTAACAATACTTCGTTGCATTAATTTAATAGCAGAAGCAAACAATAAGTTTTAAAATGACAATGGGTATAAATAATAGATTTCCATGAAAAAGGAGCCAAATGCATGTAGACTCTAAATAGCACATCAAGTAGTCCCAAAGAGTTAAGCACTTGAGAAAACATGCTTAAAAACGTCAACAATAATATTGGTGAGTTCATAAGTTTAAGTAAATCATTAAGTATGTAATGCAAAATTTAGCAACGTATGACTATTATAACACATACAATATTTTTAAGAAAAGTATTTACTATTAGTACAAAGCTCATAACACCGAAGCTAAACATAGTATGTAGCAATAAAATGCCAAGTAAAATGCACAAGAAGGTGTAAAAACCCTAGACCACCTAGAAATCCGACATGATATACATTCGTTTGATCGGTACATTCAATACAGGTAAGAATCACCAAACCCGGACGAGGGTTATTAATCCCAATAGATCTAATTATAGCATTCGCGCTTACACAAGTAATTAACGACTCATGATAATGGGCAATAGTGGGTTATCGGTACTTAGGCTAATCCGTAAACATTTAAAATAAAGTACTTGCGTCCAAAAGTAAAAACGAGAAATGTTTCTCACCCTGGAATTTATAAAGTAAATGTAAAACGGGTAAAAAGTAGGGCTATAAACTCACATTAACCAAAGCGATGAGTAGAGGAATAATCAACGAAATGTAATACGAGCACGGGATCCTAAACGCGGCCTAAGTAAATAATAACGCGTCTTTGGTGCAACTAATAGCAAGAACGATGCATATGCAATTTTTAGAAAGTTGGTATCATCCGCACGTACTTGTGTTTTAGTTGTATACGTAAAAATAATGTTTACGCCAAAGTCGCCATTTTAACCGCTAATATATATATACACACATATATATATACATGTATATATATATATATATGTACATGTATATATATATATATATATGTACATATATTACCTAAATATCTATATATATCTTACATGTATATATATATATACTTACATGTAGATATATTATACTGAATATATATATATATATCTTATATATCTCTACATGTATATATATATACATGTAATATATCACCTACTAATATCCATGTTAATATACCATCTATAAACATGTACCCGTTATATATATCCACACCATAGATTAAATACTGTCTATCTATATACATGTATATATACTACTATCATAAATATCTATATATTATATATATACATACATGGTACTAAATAAATATACATATATAGATATATATATATCACAACATGTCTCTATATATTATAATCGTCATTTATATATATATCTATACATGTTAAATACATGTATATATATACATGATTTCTATATTTATAATATATAATGTATATCTAGAATTATATAAGCTATACTATAAATATATTACTCTATATCTACATGGTATATATATATATATAATGTAACTTTATTTTCAGCACCAATCTTAGTGAAAGAACTGACAGAACCAAATCTCAGCCATCTAATATATGATCAACGGTTTAAAACAATGGTGGCATAAATGTAATTAATTGAAAATTGAGGTAGTTTTCTATAGATGATGGAGGGGCATTTATGGAATCTCACAATACCTCCTAAAAATTGTCAAACACAGATTTATCATTCGGTCGTTCATTGATAGTATATCATTTGACATCTCCTTCTTTCCTTTAACCTAAAAACTGACTACTCTTGCCTGGACCAAAACGTAGCCGCCACCCCTTAGATCTGATCTTTTCCCTCAAATCATAGCCTCTTTCAAATAAAATATTCTAACCTTTCAGATCTATCTCACCTATTTGTGCCATTCTCATTTGTGCCATTGACCAAGTTCGTAGTCATTTGTTTCACAAACACAATACTTAGATTTTGTTTATCAAAAATAGATTCAAGTATTGTTTTTATTGTGATCATTGATCCTCAAATTTATTAAAGATAAGCGTACCCATCACAGATTTGTGATTGAATCTTGAGGTTATTTTGTTATTTGTGCGTGCAACAAAAGGAACGAAAACCTAATTAGCTTAGGTTGTTGTTGTTTTGGCTTTAAGATCTTAAAAAAGATGTCTCAGGTAAGATTATATTTGTTTTTTCTTCAACTATGGTTCTCGTGATTATCTATTGACATGTAATTTAAGATTACAATTTATAAACCGTATAGACGTGTGTCTGGATATGATCAATGCGGTTATAATTCACAATTGTGCTCTAAAAATGTTGGTTCACTATGATCTTTCTACTGTCAATGAATCCACATCAGGCATTTCACTGCTAGATATTTTATGAGAATTAAGATGAGTAATCAAGTTTTTTTATTTCATTTAAATGTATGTTGATAAGTCATAACTATTGTATTGTTTTAGAAGTTTAGACCTATTGCGATTGCCTATTAAATGATTATTCAGGTATTTGTGTATGCTTATAATGTGTTTATAGGTTGTTGTCAAATGCTTAAAATATGTTTAAAAAGATACTCTAATTGTTCAGCGCCAAAAATACATTTATTGATATTGGCTATATAAGTTTCAAGTACCAACTTTCTATACTCTATTTGACTATGATAATACTTTTTACATACTAGGACTTGAATGAAGATTACTAAAACAAATCTAAGCTAGATAAACGAGCTTTTGCGAGAGTAAATGGTATCATTATGGATTTAGAGTGGCCGCGATGTATCTTGAAAGACCATTGTAAGTCTAATTGGTGGCATTATGTTTAATGTCGGTTGTTATAAAAGAATAGTGCATATGTGTTTTGTTAGTTGTTATGATTAAATAATTCGTCTAATAATTATTTGTGGTTACAGGTACAAGTATGATGAGCAATATTAAGAGTGTGCATGTATGTTCTTTGAAGGCGTGCACATGTTCCAAAGAATCTAATGAGAAACTTCAAATACATATGTTTTGTGCACATATGTTCGTGAAAGGCGTGTACAAATATATTCTTTGAAGGCGTGCATGTATGTTCTTGGAAGGCGTGCACACATGTTTGGAAGATACTGATGAGAAACTCAAAATACAAATCTTTTGTGCACATATGTCCGTTTGTGTTAAATATTCTTAGTGCACACGTGTATAGATTGATTAGATCATGTATTTTCTCTTTATTAGAAATTTGTATTTTAATTGTATTTCAATTGTTATCAATTTTGTATATAACATTTATGTTTTTGATTTGTTATAAATTTACGCTATTTAAAAAACACATACGCACATACTTGACATGAATGTTGAAAAAAATTATTCCAAAAATTAAAAAAAAAAATCAATTCAGAATAAACATATCATGCACAACATTTTGACAAACATCGCATGTTTAAAAATGAAAATTAAGGATTTTCAAAATGAATTTAAATTAAAAATAAAAAAATAATATTGAAAATATGTCTTTTTCAATAATAACACTTTGACATGAAATAAACATCTTTTTATATTAAAAATAAATATGTTTGTTTTAGAGTTTTAGTTCTGTCAGTTTCTCGAACTTATATTGGTTCTGAAACATAAAGTCCTCCTTATATAATGTAACTTTTAGATTTTTATATTATAATATATTATATTTATAGGTAGAGTATATATATATATGTACTATGTATAGTATTTGTATATGTAATTTGCTTATGTTCTTTGTTTATGTATTTGTATATGTATATGTATGGCATATGCAGATGTATATGTATAGTATGCATTATGTAATTTATTTATAATATATATATATTTATTATTATATATACCCTATATATATATAGATATATAACTCTATATATATGTGTGGTGGTGTGTTCTGTGTGTGTGTGTATGTATATATATATATATGTAGAATATATATTGTAGTATATATATAGATATGTGAGACAAAGTCATGCTTAAGGTCTCGCCTTGGAAAGGGGTCGTACGTTTTGGCAAACGGGGGAAGTTGAACCCTAGGTATGTTGGACCTTTTAAGGTGATAGAAAGGGTTGGAGAAGTTGCTTACAAGCTTGAACTTCCAGAAGAATTGAGCAGAGTCCATAATACATTTCATGTATCTAATCTGAAAAAGTGTCATGCCGACGAACCATTAGCCGTTCCGTTGGATGGACTTCATCTTGATGACAAGCTTCATTTTGTTGAGGAACCATTAGAAATAGTGGGCCGTGAAGTTAAACGGTTGAAGCGAAGTCGGATCCCATTAGTCAAAGTTCGATGGAACTCCAAGAGAGGTCCTGAGTTCACGTGGGAACGTGAAGACCAATTCAAGAAGAAATATCCACACCTCTTCACCAAGACCACACCGTCGTCAAGTGCTGCATCGTGAGCCTTGAGGACAAGGCTCGTTTAACGGGGGAAGTCTATAACACCCTGTGTTTTCAAGCCTTTGACGACATCAATAAATGTACTATTTATTTTTGGTATTGTACGTGTTTGCTTTAAATTGTAAACGTTAAGTTAAATCGCGTACGCCAAAAATTAGCGTTCAATGTAAACGGGCATCAAACAATTAAATGTTTACATCAAACAAGGGTTAAGTAATTATTTTGAGGATAATTATTAACTTTGTTCATTTTATTTTTATCGGATACGTAAAGTGTATACGTTTCGCGATAAATTGCGTTTAGACACTCCCGGAACCACAAAAACTTTTCTACGCTTCAACAAATACCCACATTTATACCCAATACATAAAATTTACTCAAATATACCATGTATAGCTCTATTATGCCGAAATTCTTGCAAGGGATACAAAGTTATACAAGAAAAATAAGAAAACTCTTCCACTTTGGTCAATGTACAACATAACTCATTAATGTCTAACCATACCTTGTCTCTTTGACCCAAAGACTAAAGACCATGACCATAGACCATCCCTAGGACCTTACCATGTTCCCTTGACCAAGACTTCTCTTATATACATGCAAGTAACTAGCTAGTAACACATAGAGAACAAAAGACTTAGTAAAATTTTCACAAAAACCCTCTTTTGGTCCCCTAGAGCTCACGGCTCAAAACCAATCCCCACTCAAACCCATATCAATTTTTCTACAACCCATACACACCTATACACATCTATTATAAGACATTCTAAGGTATTTCCAAGCATTGGCTAAGCATTTCCAAGTATTAAGCAAGTGAAAGAAAGCTAGGGTTTTTATTAAGGAAAGCTAGGGTTTCTTTGTGCAAGCTTGGATTTTAGGGCTAAACAAGGGTTTAGCATTTGTTTGTCACCATCATCATTCATCATAAGGTCTACTTTAAACCTTGATGCTTAGAAAATTTTCATTTTAAGGCTATGGATTATTCTATTTTAGCTAAATCCACCATTTAGATTTTCATCATGAAAAGAGATTTCTACTTGAAATGACCACATGACAGACTTTTATAAATGTTTTTATTTTTTTTATTTTTTTTTTATTTTTTTTTTTTCAATTTATTTTTTTTTTTTTTTTTTGTTATTACTATATCATTTTAAAAATGATGATACAATTATATGTATCATGTTGTTTTTTTGGAGTAAACATGATTAATGGTTAATTAGGTTTTCATAGATACCTAATATGTTTCAGTTAACGAAATAATACGACATGTTAATGATTGATTATGGGACTTTAAATCATGTTTTAAACACAAAAATAAAGTCATGTTAGAGAAAACACTTGTAACACTTATGAAAATAAGACTTTGTACTTTCCAAACTTGGTAAAATGAATGCAAACACGGACTATATCTGGACTTAAACAAACTATCATCACAAACATTATCACGACGATTGTTCCTAAAAGGTAAAGAAACATTCTGTCCAAGAATTCGAAATTAACAAATTTCCATTGTATATTTTAATAAGATAATACATTTCACGTACGATTACCTCCGAAAAGGTATAGAAAACTTGTATTAAAAACGGATTAATACCGAAAAAGTTACGTATAAAAACGAGTTTAAACGTTAATAAACAAAGTTGAAATAAAATTTTTATAAAAACTTTTAAAAAAATATTTAAACAGCATTAGTGATTATATTTTACCAAATTATACATAATATTTGGATTCCAAAATGATTAAGATTCGTAATTTTTCAATTAATTCCGAACAAAAAGAGTATGAATTTTCCGCGAGTTTAACGACAATTTAATTAACTTTTTATAAAAACATGTTTTTATAAAAAGTTTACTATTCCATTACAGAAGGTTTATTATATATTTTAAATCCTCATAAATCCTAGAACTTTCGAATTACGAGAACGTCCTCGGAAAGAATCACATAAAAAAAAAATGAGCTAATAAACGAATAAAATACGACTTTACCAGGGTTTATACGACAATAAATCGATAAAAATTATATAAGGCTGATGTGAACAAGTAATTTTTTACTGTTCACACACATTAGGTCACGAAATTCGAAAATGTCAATTTATGATAACTCTCATTAAATACGAAATATGGCAATAAGAAACGCGAGAATCGGGCTTAAACGCGAAAGTTTACGCCCGTTTTACTAAACGGTAATATAAAATGTTTTAACCTTATTAAACACAATTTTAAAAACCCAAAACCAATTAGTTGGTGATTAACGATATAGACATATTATGTTGTAATCAAGTACTGAGAATTACTACGGCTTTCATAATGAGGCCTTCGGATGGCGTATCGCCGAGTTGTTGATTACGAATTAAAGTGTCCAAACTCCTCGTACACTGTCCATGTCATGACCTCTTAAGAATGAGAGCCCGAAAACGCTAGTATGATGTATGCAACTATATATTGTTATTCACTGTTATCAATTAAAGTACTCGGTACGTTATACGACCTATGATAATTTAGGTTGCATTCGATCTTTACGTAGACGCTTTATCTGCGATATTTGGATTATCCAGAACTCAAGTTGTTCATAATCCCCGACGTTTTACATGGCTTTTGTTTTACAAAGTTTTTGGGGTGAAAAACATGCAATGAATTACAACTGGACACATTGGTTAAGTTTCACAAAATGAATAGCAAGTTGCCTAAGTAGCGATAACCCAATCTAGCCATTATCATTAACTGTTAATTACGAGCGCGTATGCTATAAATAGATCTATTGGGTTGACAACCCCGTTTCCGGAAGTAATAGCTATCCACTAGTGAAACGAACGTATACATGTCCGAATAAAGGATGTGCGGGTTAGAAACATCACCACGGGCAAATAGGCCATTAATTTTGGCATCCATTACATGTCAAGCATCATTGTCAAGAGCTTAAGCAAACGTAATTACAATTTATATGATGTCCTGCATCAGTTGCATTATCATACACTTGGGAGATACTTGTGCTCCTTACAATTACATGATTTATCAACCTATGAATTCACCAACATATTGTTGACGTTTTAAAGTCAATGTTTTTCAGGGGATCAATAAACGAGGTGCGATGGATACATTGTGGTTTTTTGGATTTTGATGTCTTGCATTAAAAGGATTTTGTCCATTTCATTTTGCTATATGTAATGGGCTGAAAATCTTTGTATTTTTGATCAAGTGAACAAGTAAGCTTCGGGCTTATGTAACAATTACTTTGTTAAATCCAATGTTGCATTTTCAAACGACTTTTTGGGTTCCCCCCCCCCCCCGTTCTATATATATCTTGTGTTATTGATCTGAGAAGTAACACGCCCCGGACCCTTATTCCGCTGCGACCCAATTTGGGGGTGTTACAGATGTATTTGCCAAGCAGAGTAGCTAAGCTGTCATTCTTGATAGAACAATTAGCTCCCTGAGTCTGTTTTATAGTTAACCATTTCTTTGGTAAGATGTTAACAAACGTGTCATTTACTTCAGCTTGAGGAATTTTAACATCTTTATTTTCAAGTTCATTTAGCAATATTTTGAGCCTGGTGTAGGTTTCTTTTACCTTTTTACCTTCAACTGCTTTGAAAGCATTGAACTTTAGTCTAAGAGCTACAATCATGGTATCTCTTATTTCAGATTGTCCCTCATGACTTAGAATTAAATCATTCCACATTTCTCTAGCAGTGGAACATTTGATGAAAACTTTCATTGTGTCATTTGGAAGACACAAGATAATGATACTTTTCAGTCTCTTATCTTGATTAGCAAGCATTCTGTCAGCAACAATCCATTTCTTTTAAGGTTTAGGTAGAAAGTTTTTAGGTTTTAAGTAGAAAAGGTTTCATTCCATTAAGGTAGACTAAAAACCTATCTTTCAAACTCGTGAAATCTTCCACATCAAGTTGTGGGACATTTGTGACATGAGAGCCTCCCCTAGAATCAAGAAGTTAGGGGAGATCATCTTCACCAACAAAATTATTGGTAACGTTGTTTGTACCATTATTGTTGGCATTGTCAGGTTCAAAGACATAGTCTACCCTTTGAACAGTTTATAAAACAACTTTATAAATCAAACCGCTCTGATACCAATTGAAATCCCAATTAACACGTATATATCGAAAATATACAACACAAAAGTAAACATGCAACACAAGATATAACTTTTTAATCGTGTAATGCTTTCTTTATATGAATCAAAGTATTACAAAGTGCTATGGATCACACTTGTTGAATGACAATGTAAGATTACTCTTTGAACAAGTAATCTTAATAGATTATGGTACACTAAGCTAACACCACGAGGATATAAAAAAATTAAAATCGAAACCCTAGTATTCTCTCTCCCAATCCTTCAATTCTAAAATCCAATCATAACCCTTTTCATACCTTTGTTACAACATTGAATCGATCTAGTCCATGCTTATTAATCTTTGTTTAACGCAACAGTACACTTTTCTTTGATCGTTAATCAATATATTTAGTGTTTCGTGTGAGTTTTTGAAAACATCAAATAGTTAATACTTTTATATATCAAATTCTCGCGTTTATTGCCTTGCTTTATATTATTTTTATATGAATTTGGTACTTAATTCGTTTATATTTAAAATTCAGATAATTAAAAGCTTTGGAACAGAAGTGTACAAAAAGTGGCCAAAATTAGTACCAACACTAATTTAAATAGTAGAGGTACTAAAATCTAATGAAGGCTACTATATTTCTCCAGTAAGCTACTTATGAGCCAAATGAAGAATAGTACCACTACTATATTATTTAGTAAGGGTACTATATTATTAAAGATTAACGCAATCAAAGAATATCAAGTTTAGAAGAATTACGGTGTAACTGGCCCGTAAGAGTTATGCTATAATTAATCATTACTGAAGAAGTTATTTATCCTGACTAAGGGTTACAGCGTAACTGGATCGATGTAATTACGCCGTAACCAATTATAAAAAAATACAAAGATTAGGATCTCCTGGTATAATTTAATGCTGCAACCCGGTTTGCCAGACCCATACTTATTAAATGCGACCTCAGTGCAATTTAATGCTTCAACCCGCCGACCTGGCCCGTTGATTATTAATCCCACCCTTCATTACAACCTACCATGTATTAGGGTTAAATCTCTCCCATCTCTACACATATCATTATCATCCTCACCTATATTTGAGAACCTCTGTCTCTCTCTCTCTCTCTTTAAAAAAATAGATCATATCTAACATTCAGTTCTCGATGTCTCTCTAAAATTAAAACATGTAATTAATGTTGCACCATGTTCTATAAACCTTGGG
This sequence comes from Tanacetum coccineum, assembly GCA_026074375.1. Lineage (NCBI taxonomy): Eukaryota > Viridiplantae > Streptophyta > Magnoliopsida > Asterales > Asteraceae > Tanacetum > Tanacetum coccineum. The sequence continues at coordinate 29,899 of BQNB010058219.1, forward strand.
GTTGTTTGCATGTGTTTGACCGAAGTTTTGGTTGACACTTCATCTCTTTCTAGCTATATGTGGTTTTGTTATGTCGTTTCGTTGGTTTGTTGGTGTTCACTGTGTCATGAGGAAATAGTGAAAGAAAGGTACAATTAGAGTTTATTTTTAATTTAGGGTTTTTGTTGATTTTTTTTCTTTGTTTTTATATTAGGGTTATGTTTTAATTTTAGGGGTTTATAGTAGGTGTTTGGATTGGCTTATTTTACCGGCTTATGATGTTGTTTATTTTTTTTGGTGGTAGATTTAGGGAAGCAATTTTTATCATTGTGTGGAATGGGAGATGGAGATGAAGATGAAATCATATGCACTCTTCGATGCCACCAACCTCTTCGTTTCCGCCGTTTATGGTGTGTGGCGTTGAAGGTTGGTTGGTGACGTAAGATGGGTGGTTTGGCTCTGACTGATTGAACTACAATAGTTTGATGAAGTATATGCATATGTTTGGGGTTTATTTGATATGTTGATGTGGTTTGTTTCTGAAAATGAGTATTATTTACCCATTTGGGTTACTATGGGATTTTATAGATTATGGAGTTGCTGCATAGAGTATGCATTGTGAGTGTTTTAAGACATATCCCATTACGTGTATCAAGCCCTTAAAAATACGCTTATGCTATATAAGCTGACTCGGATGAGCTCATAAGCTGTAAAATAAGCAAAAACAACAGTTATCTATGATATGTGTGAAAACACATATCCTTTTTATATCAAAATAGGCCTTAAAAAGACAAAATTGTGCTTTAAATGCTTGAATATTGCTTGTTTTGTCGTTTGTGATTGTTAGTATACGGATATTGCAAAAATCACAAGAAAAATTGTTAAAAACCTGGAACAATCATGGACACGGGAACGTAAATGAGTATGCAAAAAACCGGTAGAGTGCCAATCAAAGGTCATCAAAAGACAACCCTTGGTCAACCTAAAGGTCAACCCACAAAAAAGACAAAACCCAAAAATACCAAATACAGTCCCACAAAGTTATAACCAAAAATTTCCATAAAAAGAAAGTCCCTAAGCCGAAATGGTGTTATCTCTTAACACTATAAGAGAATACACTCATTATCTATCTACATTTACGAAATTCCACACCAAAGCCCGAACCCAAATCTACCCAGGCCCAAAACCCTTATAAGCCCGAGTTTATAAAACCCCGGGTAAAAGAAAAAAAGTCAAACCTCCCATTTATAAAAGTAAAAAATGCGCCAAAAAATTTTGTTACCGACGATTCATCGTCACTTCCAGTTTTTAACCCCCGCTCAAATCAAGGGGTAATTGCAATTGATGCCGTGGCTATGTACTTCAAGCTCAAGGAATGATGTGGCGATAAAAAACGTTACTCAAAGCATCTTATTGCCAACTCCCTCAAAGGAATGTCACCGTGGATATGGATGAATCACACAAGGACTAGGGTTTTTTACACTAACTAAATCCTTCCCTAAAGAAGCACAATGGCTCTGACACACGAAATGCCACGTTGGCAATCCGTGTGCTCACCAAAGTGATCCAACGGCTCAAATTATGACTCAATGATTGGAATTTATTTGAGGGCTGAGATCAAGACAAGGGGAGAGAGGCTAGAAGACCTAGAAGCATCTTTGGCAGGCTATAAATAGCCCTCACTCACTCATACACGGGGACCTTTTTATCTATCTAGTTTTTAGCTTCTAGAATTTTTAGCTTATGTAATGTTAGCTTTTAAACTTTAGCTTTAGCTTTTCAAATTCAGTAATTGTAATCTCTTTTTCAATACATTGTAATCCATTTTCTAGTTAATGAAATCAAAGTTCACTTTTACTAAATCTGTCATAAGCTCTCAATAAGCTCAAATGTTTAGTTATTGTTTGATAAGCTTCTAATAAGATCTTATTAGCTCTTTGAGTCTCTAAGCTCAAATTGAGCTAAATTCAGTCATCTAATTTACTTAAATCCTTAAAATCAGTTAATTACCCTTGCTTAATGGATTTTGTACATTTGGATGATAAGCTAATCATGAAGAGCTTATGAGACCCCTATTAGCTTATCCTTGGATAAGCTGGAGCTTGTAGACAGCTCATTGAGCCTTGATTGCCTTTGTTTAGCTAAGGCTTTTGTAAGTTATCTTTTAATTTCAAGTAATTTAGCTCTAATCTTGCATTTGCTTATTTTCAACTTATTATTTGCTTAATTGTGCTTTTATCTATCTTATTATGCTTATTGTTCATGTTTAACTATATGTTTTTAGCTAAAGTAGTTTAGATCTTAGTTTTCTATTTCTTGTCTCATAAATAAAATAAAAAATAAAAAAAATTAGCATAAGTAGTAGATTAGTATTTCTGGCTTAATTGCTTGTTAGTATAAGCTCATTAGGTCTTTTATAAGTTGTTTGTTATCTGATCTTTGAAAATTGTTCACTAGATTTTAAATTTTCAAGTTTAAATAGATTCTAAGATTTTTAAAGGAGTGTTTGGATTTACTCAGTTGTAAGTTTGACCTCAAAGAAGTAAAGAATTTGATTGTAAACAATTTTGAATTAGATAAGTTAGCATATAAAATCAATTTGTGCAGTGAAATCATGGATTAATTTGCAAATTTGAGAAGAAAGTTTTAGTATAAACTATTTGAATTTGCAGCCAAGGGAGTTTTGATTTTTTAAGTTTGTAAGAAATTTTTGATCCAATGCCTTCTGAGTTTGGATTTTGTTTGATTGGTGTTTGTGCTCACCTATTTGGTGTGTACAAAGCAGGATTGACCCCTTAAGGTCACCTGCATTTAGGTTTAACCCATTTTACCAAGTGCATCAGATAGGATCACTGCAGTTTAAGGACTGCAGTCCATTTGGTTTAGGTTTTTAAGTAGCTTAAGTAGCTTTTAGTTTTCAAAATTAAGTAGGCTTATATTTTACATGTAGGTTAAGATAGTTTAAAACTGAAATTTCAATTTCTATCTTATTATCTAGGTTAAATTAGTTTTTAAAGTTCACAAAAATTTTGAAAATACCAAAAATAGTAGCTAGTAAGACTTAGTTTCTAATTTTAGATTTTTAGCTTATAGGATTAGATTTTATGAATTGGAATTGTAGCTTAATACTAGTTTGTTAAGTTTTCAAGAGCTTAGCTTCAGTTTTAGCTTATTGTAGATTATAGCTTAATTAGTTTTTGAGCTTTAAGTGCTTCTTCCTGAGTTAGCAGCTTAGATCATTAGATTTAGTAGTCTTAAAGTGTTTTTAGTTAAGGTAGCTTATTAAAATTAGCTTCTACACATTATAAGCTTTCTAAAACAGCTTTTGGATTCAAAATTGGTGCTTATTTGAGATCTGTGTGCTTCTTTGAATGCAACTTAGCTTATTGGCTTTCAAAAGCCTAGTTTCTGAAATAGCTAGTTTCATAAGCTGTTTGTGTGCTTATTACTAAGTTTGAGCTTATAGTAGCTTTATTAAAGTTGTGTAATAAAGTGTCCTCTACAACTTTGTTTCTTTGAGTTTTCAAAAATAAAAATTTCAAAAAAAAGTTGAGGGTGGGACTTGAACCCACGTCCTCCTGCACACATACACACACACTTACCACCACGCTACAATAGCTCATCCAGTTGTGCTTCTTTCAATTTAATAGTTATAGTCATTTTGGGCCTTAAGCCCAAATAATAAGCCGTAGCTTTTAGAGCTTATTTCAGGGCTTATTTGATTAGCTGTTTTAGTTATTTCAATTTTAACTTGTTTCTTTTAAGTTTTAAGACTTTTTGTTATTTTTCTAGATTTTTCTCTTTATCAGATTAATTTTTATCATTTTTCCTAGTTTAAAAAAAAAATTCAAAAATCAATAAAAAATAGATAAATAATTTTTAAAAATACAAAAAAATAGTTTTTAGTTTTAGAATAAATACTTTTAGTTTTACAAACCTTAAATTCATTTTTATCACTTTTAGATTTTTAATTTCATTTTTCACTTTTTAAATTTAGTTTTAAAAATAGATTTTTATTATAAAAAGTAGTTAAAAATAGTTTTCTGAGTTTTTATAATATTTTTTAGACTTTTCTAAGTTTAAAAATAATTTTTTAGAATTTTTAGGATTTAATTTGCTATTTTCTAGGATTTAAATAGTTTAATTTAGTTTTTAATTCATAATAAATACAAAAATAATAAATAATAATAATAATAATAATTTTCTTTTACTTAAAATTTTCTTTTATCTTAATTTAGGTTTAGAAATTTTATTTGCATTTATAGGATTTAATCTTGCCTTAGTTGCTTATTTGTCGCGTTTTCTTCGTTCCCGTTAAATTGTTTTTGTGCATTAATTGCTTTTGTTTGCTTATTTTAATTGTTGTTTTTAATTAGTAGTAGTAGATAATCAAATCAATCTTTGTCTTCAATTCAAATCATTGTCCGAACATCAAACGTGGTTTCAATTTCACAAATCGTTGGGGGATAACGACCCGGGAATCATACTTCCCGGTTAATATACGTATTATATTATATATATTTTGAAGATTTTCCTTTTTACCTTTGTCCTAAAGGGTAATTTGGTAATTTTCCATCATATTATATATTATTATAATTACGTATATATAGATTCTACGAATCGGTTGGTTTTAGCTATTAAACTAAATAATAAACTACGCTAATGGTGATAACAATATAATAAAAGATTATGTTTATTTAATCATGTATTACTCCTTAGATTGCTTCTCCTAGTGTTGTTGCTTTGTCACACTTGTGATGATCTATGTAATTATTTCCAAAGTCATGAACGAATTACACGAACCCGTCGTCTATTTAATATTCCGTTTAGGAAACTCACAAGTAAGATGGTATGAAGACTATTACAAGGCCCCTAAGAGTATATTAAATGCATGTGAAATATATTAAGAGTGGATCAACCATATAAGGGGCAAGGTAGTATGAAGAGTGTTACCCGATGGTATCCTTTCTACACAATCATGTTTTCCTAAACATATCAACAGCGATACAGACAAAAGCTGGTTTTCTAAGACCTAACATGCATATCCATCACAAGAAGCAACACCACTAAGATCTACATTCTAGGTTTCATACAATCATAAATAAACACAATAG
>BQNB010058220.1:0-37855 GCA_026074375.1 Tanacetum coccineum
CACCAATCATCAATCGTCTTTCGATTTTCCATTTCTAGCCTCGTTGGGACATAACGACCCGGGAACACTCTGTACTGCTTTCGGTTTCATTGGTCTCGCGTGATTTCGTCCCTTGTAAGGTGTTGATATTTATTGGTACATAATAAAAGGGGTGAGTTCGCGCGGACCACGAGTCATAAATTCCTTTTCAAAGTAATTTTGTTGTAGTCGATATCATATCGTTTAGGTGTTAAAAACTTCTTTCGAAATAAAATGCAACACATTTGTTTTAACATCTTTTGATTTCTTTTATAAAAATCTAATTAAAATAAATATATGAAAATTTTGATTTAAAATTTATTTTTTCACTTAAAATTATTTGCATCATTATATCTAAGGTGATTATATTGTTTTAAAATGATGTGGTATAAGGTTATGAGGAAAGTTTCATGGGTAAAAATCGATTTTGGTACAAAGGTTCTTAATCTTTTAATTAATGGGTCGTGGTATGTGGTATTGTTCATTGGGTGTTTCTAGCGTCGTTGATGCGTTTGTTAGGTCTGAGGTTCGTTCGTATGTCGATGTTTATATTCGGTTGTTTCTTCTTTTGGGATTCTGTGATTTTTGGTCCTACCAATTGGTGCATGTGAAGTTTGGTATTCTTCATGGCGTGTTATAAGTTGATGGTAGGTTTTACCCTCGTCGTGGAATGGGATTTCGTATGGAATTAGTACAAGGAGCGACGCCGATTTGTGAAGGCTCGTGTCATTTGACGTCTTTGAGAGGCACGAGTTGTTGGAATGATTGCAAGAGTTACAAGGTGAGGGTTGGTTCGAATGGTAACTCGTTGTGGGAAGCGTTTGTATTGCTTGGTAGGAAGAAAGGTGGGTAGTTTGGAATGTGCATAGATTATCTCCAAGAAGTGTATAGATAGAAAATTCGTATGTGTTGTACACATAAAGGAGGGTGTAAAGGATGACGTAGTTAAAGAAATATTTTTAAGATGACGTAATATGACGTTGATGTTTGCGGCTTTGCTTTTGGGTAACAAACTACACCAGCGGTTTTCTTGGGAGGTAATGAGCAAGGTGTGCTGGTTGTATATTGACAAGCTTAGTTTACGGTATATATTCACGAAGTACATTTAAAAGACAGTATGTCTAAAGAGAAGCATGAATCGCACTTAAAGAATGATCGTTGAGCTGCTGAAGGATGTAAGAAGGTGGTACTGTGTACTTTTTCAACAACATGAGAGCGAAAGCCAAGAGGAAGCTATCCTAGAGGAGGAATAGGTATCAAATGGGTATGAGTCGGTCATAGCCATTACCGGAAGGAGCAGGACGATTCATAGTTTATTATGACCGCGGGAGCAAGGTTTTGGATGTTATACTTAGTCGAGAGAGAGGGTGATATGCTTGTACGTGAGACATATGAAGGTTCTTTTGTTGGATTAGCATGACTAACGTGGTTGGTTTTTGCCCTATATTTTAATAAAGGATTAAGGGAAAGAGCAGTGTAGAGTGATCATATACGGATCATAATCGTTACTACACACATTTACACTATCAGATGGTGTGGATACTTGAGGCTAGAGTACTGTTGGATGAAGTTTTTTTATGAGTTCGGTTGCGAGGGCCTAGTTCTCTTCTGGGATAGGCAATTATGTTGTTGAATCATGGAGTAGGAAAAAGTGTGAAGCCAAGAATAAGTTCTGGATTGACGTATGACGATTCAAGCTAAGATCGAGAAAGGATGTTGGTGTTATAAGATAAGACGTCCAAAGCAAAGAACGCGTCAACATGAGAGGTTGCGTGGCTTGGACCAACGAGTGTGAAAAGAGATGGAGAGTGGTACATATTGGTTAGACAAGGTTCGGATCTATCCAGTTAGAGAGATGTATGGCTTGCTATGGTAGAGCTTATCAAAAAGTATCCTATCCACCCTGGAGCGGATGCGACTTAGTGTTGTCTTAGGTTTTCAAATTGGTGGTCGAGTATGAAGAAGAACATAGCTAGTTGCGGTAGTAAGTATTCAGCGTGTGCAGAAATGGAAGTTGAGTAAAAAGGGTCTTCAGGATTGTTGCTACGACCTGAAATACCCGAGTGGAAGTGGGAAAAGATAACTATGGATGTTATTGCTAAGTTACCAAGTTTGAGTAGTGGATACGATGCGATTGGGTGTAGTCAATGGACTGACTAAGTCACCCCATTTCTAGCTATGCTTAGGACGTATGGTGGGTTGTTAGAGGTAGTTGGGATACTTACCTTTTCGTGAGATGAGTTTGTCCCTAAAGGTGGGGATTATCATTCGGGTATGAGATGTGCTTCACTTGGAGCATTGTGTGGAAAGGAATGTAGGTTACCGTTTCATGGGCAGTAACTAGAGACAGCGAGATTGGATGAACCGAATTTGGTTCAAGGATTATGCTAGTATGAGGAAATTTTTAAACAAAAAAAACCGTTTAAAGACTTGAGGCTGAGTAATTGAGTGTTACCTAGAGTATTCAGTTTGAAGGATGTTTCGATAAGTATGGTAAGTTGATACCAAGGTAAGTAGGTCCATTTGAGATTTTTGAAAAGGATAGCGGTTAAGTATGTACCTAAAGGTTGAGGAGTGTGCATGACACGTTTCGCGTGTCAAAATTTGAAGTATTTGGTAAATGCGAGTTTGCATGTGCCTTTAGAGGTAATTAAAGTAGGCAAAACTTTGGTTTTGCTAAAGAACTAGTAGAAATTAATGTTCATTGAGTTAAGATTCGATTGGACTCGAAGGGAGGTATTTAAGACTTCAGGTAAACTGAGTATCCACACTTGTTCGTTGAGCAAGGAATCATTGGGAGTTTTTGTTGAAGTTGGGTACGTAAGGTTTCTTGTAGACCTTAGTATGCCCTTAGATGTGTTTGTGATTTTGGTTAAAGTTATTTTATGAATAAACTCGAAGTCGAGCCAATTCTTTAAAAACGTTGGGCTTTGTAACAACTTATAACTTGGTTTCAAGACAGTTCTTGTTTGATGAGTTGCGAGACCGGGTTGTAAATGACGTTGTTACACAACTTAAGGTTTTTAACGAGTTTCCTTGATGACGGGCGAGGTTCAGGTAGTCATATTTTTCTTTTTGTGTTGTGTTGTTGTGTTGCTAATTGCACCCTTATGAGGGTAAGCAAAGTCATTAGCAGTTGGATTCAGATTGTAGAAGTTGGATGAGATTAAGGTTGACAAGACTTTTTGTTTTGTCAAGGAACCGTTGATGTTGTGACGAGAGTCTGAGTAAAGATAGTGTGATAGCATTTAGTAAAGTTCGTTGGATTCGAAGCGTGGTCACTGAGCTACTGGGAGATAAACGCAAGGATTCAAATGAGGGTCTATCTGTCCTCGTTGTTTTGTCGATGTGCTAATTGCCTCGAGTAGTTAAATCTTCGGACGAGATTTTTTCAAGGTGGGGACACTGTGACAACCGTGGCTTGAGCAGGTTGGTCAAACCGTAGTGTTGACCTAAATATCTGTTCTATAAGTATGGTTTATGGTTATATGTGATCATATGTATTTATGTATGTTTGTATGTGTTTATGAGGTACTGGTAATCAATCTATTGGGTGTGATCATCTCAATGAGATTGGATTGATGGTGAAGTTTGTTGAGTTCATTTCGTTCACTTTTGAGTGACGGGGAAATGATTATTGAGATTTGAGCGTTTTCGTGTTAAATATGTAAGTATTATTACGTATACGTATTTTTATGTTAGTAATTTAAGATAAATTTATGTTTTAGAGGTTAAGTTAAGAGAAATGAGATATTTGAGATTGGAGGAATTCATTTTTTTTTTTTTAAAATTCACTTATAGTGATAATTGAATTGATTGGGTATTTTAAGAAATTTGGTTTGGTTAATAAGTGTTTGTCTAGGTGATGGATTAAAATGGGAAGCGTGTCAATTGTGAAAGAAATGAGTTTGTAAAAATATGATAGTTTTTGGTAAACTTTTCATATATAGAAAGTGAATTTGGAAATGAAAAGTTATTTTTAGAAAGTAGTTTTCAAGCAAAATGGTTTAACAAATTAACTTAGGTTTTTATAAAACTTAAGGTATAAAGATAATTAATTAATTAATAAAAGAAAAGAAAAAAAAATTTAGGCATGAATAGTAAAATCCAAAAATTAGAAAAGAAAAAAAAAGAAAAGAGTTTGAATTGAAATCAAATTGTAATTAGATTTATCTAGGGATTTCCTTGTGGCCTTATAATTACACAAACTAATCACAAAACCCTTCCCCTCTTTATTTTGGCGATCCAAGGAAGAAGAAAAAAGAAGCTAGGGTTTCTTTGCTAAGGTATAATTTTATAATCTTGTTTATTCTAGTTTTAATTTTTTCAAATTATTGTAATCCAACATAAAGGATTAGGTTATATATTAGGAGTTATAAATTTGGGATTTATAAATTAGGGTTCTTGGGTTCTAGAATTTTTATGATGTATAGGTCCATGTTTGATCATTAGTTTAATTGTTTACATTGATTGGATTGTCGTTAGGGTTTATTATTTGAGGATAGTCGTTTAATTCACTGCAGAATTAGTCAGGACTTTTAGAGGTCATAACTTCGGTCATATAGATCTAATAAATAATTTACAACATACTGGTGATAACATTCAGAGAGTTCTACTTACCTGATAAAGTTGAGTACATCGTAAGTTTTTTTTTATAGTCGAGAAGGGGGGTTTTTAGGTCAAAAGGGCGTTACAAAATTAGTTTGTAAACAGTGAGACATTTCATTTTGGTTTGATTTTTCTAAAAATGCTTAGACATCTAGTTAGAGGCTCTAAATCATGTGGAAGTTAGTTTATATATTGTGTGTGACCCCTGAATGTTTTCTAAGTAGGTTATGAGGTTTAAGTTGGTTATCTAACGTCATACTTTTAGAAGGTCAGATTCTGGACGAATTCTGGACACATTGGATTAAGGAATTTCTAAAGTGTATTTGAAAAAAGGTAATGGCTTAGGGAGAGCTATGAGAGGTTCATAAGGCATATAAGTAGCATGGTGAATTTTGGTTTAAATTATGGGAGTGTTTAAGTGGTGCGTTTAGAACGCGTAAGTGGGTGTAAAATTCTGCTTAAAACCAGAAAGTGCAAAGTGTAGTATCAAAGTCTAAATGGCATATGTAAGAGTGGGTAAAGGTTTTAAATAAGAATAGGACACTCGTCACGACCAAGCAATTGAGCGAATTAGTTACATGTTACCACATAGATTAGTTGAGTTATTTGAGTGATTTCAACTTCCTATTTCGTGAGGTGTTTGGTTGTGTACTTGTAATATATTAAATAAATGCTTTAACGGAAAATATCCTTAGGGATACATTTTTATATACTTCTAAAGGATACTTGAGGACAAGTAGGATTCAAGTAGGGGGAAATTTGATGACATCAAATAACGTCTATTTTATAGCATCATTTATCCCATGTTATTAACCCATTTTGTATAGTTATTGCAAAGAATTGTTACTTAATCGTTTATATTTGAGAATTGCAATAATTATGGAGTAATTGGTGAAATTTAGCAAAAGGCATGCATTATGGAGCTTAAATGAAGATATTTTAAAGATTACTATTCGACACCCTACTTACTACGAAACTACTACCGATCGGGTATACTGCCCGTTAAAGTGTTGTTTTTGGTTTCGTCGGGAAAATATAAATTTAAAACTTGAATCAATAAAATATACACCCACAATGACACATCATCATGTGAAGAACTTAAATCAGAAAAAGCTAAACTTAAGGAAACTCAAGTTAAATTTGTTGAATTTGATAAATGCGCTAATTCACTGAGAGAAATGTTAAATAATCAAAAGTCACCTAGTTGTAAAATAGGTCTAGGATTTGATAGTAGTAAAGCATCAACAAGCAGAACTAAAATCATGAGTTTTGTCGAATCGTCCGCTGAAAAAGCGACGGACGGATCCACCTTAAAGGTGCACGGATCCACCATGCCTGGATCTATGAGTCGCAACAATGATGAAATAGGGACAAAACACGTTTTTAGTCCACCCATGTCTTCTAGATCGGATTTTGTTATTACTAGGAAGAAACTAATACAAAATAGAATTGATGAATCAAAGAAACCTTCTTTGAAACCATCACTCAAAAGCAGTATAGGTAATGTTAAAACCGAGTCTAGATCGAAAACACCCCCGCCTAGGAGAAATATCTTTTCTCAACCAAGACACAACACACCTCAACCTAGAAGAAACTCTAGAGAACCAATTCGTCAAAACTTCTATCCTATGAATTGGAACAACCAACAAAATCAAGGCTTTGTACATATGGGAAATTATATCCCATTTCAATATCCTAATCAATTGCAACAAATGCAAGGGATGTACAACACTAACATTTTCGGACCCATGAGATATTAGGGACCAAATGCTTGAATTTGTTTTTGTTGAAATAGGTATTCTTGAGAACATGCTTAGAACCGGATGAATGGATCAAAGATAGTGGTTGCTCTAAACATATGACTGGTAACAAGAGTTTATTCTCTACCTACAAAGCATACGACAGAGGAAATGTTGTTTTGGAAAGTAACTTAAAAGGAAAGATCATAGGCAAAGGTACGATCTCTAATGACTCTCTTACTATATCTAATGTAGAACACGTACATAACTTAGCATTTAACTTACTTAGTGTCGGTCAAATTTATGACAATAAGTGTCAAGTCTTATTCACGGAAGAAGGTAGTGAAATAATTAAAGATGGTAAAATCATAGGAAATGGGATTAGGAAAAATGGTTTATACGTAATGAAATTAGGAAATAAGTCTCAAGACAAATTATGTCTCGCCACGGTAGTGGATAATTCTACCTTATGGCATAGAAGACTTGGTCACGCAAATATGCGTTTAATTCAATCGTTGTCATCTAAAGAATTAGTTAGAAACTTACCTAAGCTAAAATATGATAAACATTTTTGTGATGCTTGCAAAATTGGGAAGCAAGCTCATGCAAGTCATAAAGCTAAAAATATGGTTTCCACTAAAAGATGTTTAGAATTATTACATATGGACTTATTTGGTCCATCGGCAATTAAAAGCTATGGAGGTAATCTATACACCTTAGTTGTAGTAGATGATTATTCTAGGTATACATGGACTAGATTTCTAAAAAAATGAAGCTTTGAGAAATTTGAAATAATAAGTAGTAAAATCATAACCAAGCTAGGTAGCTCTATAATAGCTATTAGAATGATCTGATCGGGAATTTAGATAATGAAGTACCATCAAAGCTTAATTGTGATGCACCAAGGCATTACTCATAACTCTGAGCTCCTCGTACTCTACAAATCAAATGGGTTAGTTAGAAAAAAAGAATAGGACCTAACAAGAGATGTTCAAGGACTATGCTCATAACGAACAATCTATTCCACAAATTTTTTGGTGTAATGCCATTGATACGTCAACTTATATACTAAATAGAATATTAATTCGACCAATAATAGGAAAAAACCCTTATGAAATATTTAGAGGTAGGAAACCTTCTTTAGAATATTTTAAAGTATTTGGGAGCAAGTACTTCATTTTGAATACTAAAGACTATCTAACCAAGTTTGACCCAATGTCATACGAAGGTGTTTTTCTATGGTATTCTCAAAATAGTAAAGCTTATGTAGTATTAAATAAACATACAATGAAAGTCGAAGAATCACTCAACGTGACATTCGATGAAAGTCCTCCTCCTACCAAATTATCACCATTGGTTGATGATGATGTTGGTGAAGAAGAAGCCATTAAAAAGAATACCAAAGTAGTAAATAATAATAATGAAGAAGATGAGTCGATAGAAGTTGACAAAATCGTTAACATTAAGGAGTCTAAGAATCATCCACTAGATTAAGTCATAGGAAATCTTAATCAAAGAACCTTAAGTTCTCAAGCCAAAATCATAGTAATTTCTTTTGTTTTATATCTACGATAGAACCCAAAGATGTCAAAGAGGCATTAAAAGATGAAAGTTGGGTTGTAGCTATGCAAGAAGAACTAAATCAATTTGTAGCTAATGATGTTTGGGAATTAGTCCCTTTACCCATGAGTCAATCGGTCATAGGAACAAAATGGGTCTTTAGAAATAAATTAGATGAAAACGGTATAGTATCTAGAAATAAGGCTAGATTAGTGGCACAAGGATATAATCAACAAGAAGGTATAGATTATGATGAAACATATGCTCCGGTAGCTAGGTTAGAGTCGATTAGAATAATTCTTTCTATTGCTTGTGCAAATGATTTTAAATTATATCAAATGGATGTAAAAAGTTCTTTCCTAAATGGTTTTATAAACGAAGAGGTGTATGTTGCTCAACCTTTGGGGTTCATTGATTTTCAAAAACCAAACTATGTTTATAAACTTAGAAGGGATTTGTATGGTCTTAAGCAAGCCCCCAAAGCTTGGTATGATAGACTAAAGACATTTTTGATAAAACACGAGTTTTCAATGAGAATGCTCCATAACATACTTTTTACTAAGAAATCAAAGTCGCATCTTATCATTGTTCAAATATATGTCGACGACATTATATTTGGTTCCACGAGTCAAAACTTGTATGATGATTTTGCTAAAATCATGCACGACGAGTTTGAGATGAGTATGACGGGGGAGTTAAACTTCTTCTTAGGTCTTCATATTAAACAAATAGAAGACGAAATATTTTTCAATCAATCCAAATACATCAGGGAGATGTTAAAGAAGTTCGGGTTGGAACATTCCAAACCAACCAAGACGCCGATGTCAACAGAAATCAAGCTCACTAAGGACGATGAAGCCGACTTCATGGATAGCTCTAAATATCAAGGTATGATTGGTAGTTTACTTTATTTAACCCCAAGTAGGCCCGATATTATGTTTAGTGTTTGCTTATGTGCTCGTTTCTAAGAAAATCCTAAGACTACCTATTTAGAAGCCGTTAAGCGTATATTTAGATATATTAGAGGAACTAGTCACTTAGGATTATGGTATCCAAAAGGAACCGGAATAGAAACTATAGTTTATGCCGACTCCGACCACGCGGGCGATTACGTTGATCGCAAAAGCACTAGTAGCGTTTGTACGTTCATGGGATATTGTTTGACATCTTGGTTCGCTAAGAAACAAACGGCCCTTGCTATCTCCACGAACAAAGCTGAATATGTCTTCACCGGGAATGCATGTCAACAAGCACTATGAATGAAACAAGCTCTCATCGACTACGGCATACGACTCGACGACGTTCCGATTATGTGCGATAATAAAGGCGCTATCGACTTAAGTAAAAACCCCGTACAACACTCTAGAACTAAACATATAGAAATACGTCATCACCCTCTACGCGATAACGTCCAAAAGGGTAATATTTCTATCGATAAAGTTGCATCCGGGGATAATATAGCCAATATATTTACTAAGCCTTTAAAACGTAAAGTATTTAATTATTTAAGATTATGATTAGGAATGATGGAACTCATCATGGATAGTGATACTCTATCATCTCAAAAATAATCGTAAGCGAAAATTTAATGAAGTAATTCATCATTATTCAAAAGATGTTAGTTCTCATTACAAGTTCCAAATACAAAACATCCAATCATGAACATAATCGAGATTAGAATTTTATTTGATAAAGAAAATATCAATAAAATGATCATAGATATTTTTGAAATCTACATGTATGGTCAATACATGAAATTACGAAATCGATTGAAAATGACGAAAAGAACAATCATCAAATTGCAACTCACACTTGCGTTGATGATGTTTTGTTGAGTCTAAATGTTTATAAATAATTGTGTTATTAGTAATGGTCAAACTTATGCTAAAATATAACACACTCCTAGTAGGATCGACTACGATGAAATTCCATTAGGAAATTCACGACAAGTTGCACGGTTCACTCAAAACTTAGACGTCGAATTCGAAATTTATATCACATACTCCTTATGGTAAACATAACACATTCCAATTGCCAAAAACACAACACATTATCTCAATTTTCTTGAAACTCAACTCTGTCCGTATTTATGGACACCTGCGGATCACGGATCCACCATATGGTAGATCCATGCATTGTTTTGCTGAATCCGTGTATCAGCAGAGCACTCTACATTTAAATTGTTGGACCACTTGGCTTCTCCTCTAATAATACACCACCACCTACCTCTCATACCACCCAAGATTGAGCATTCCTGCCAACATCATTTCAAGCTATAATAAAGATAGATCCATATATTTCAAGACATCCATAATCTTAATTGTAAGTTTTTCTTCACTAAATCTTTATTTTGAAACACTTATTTTTCTTTCTATAAAAGGAAAAAGATTTAATGTGATTCGCCGATGATCAATTTTTTGTTAAAAACCCCAAGTGTTGCTCATCTACACAGTTAATACAACATTATCCTCTCTTCAATAAATCTTCAAGATTTATAATTGATATGTTATCTTGATAAAGCAAAAATGAAGATGCGTAATTAAGTACATCATGTACATAAATCACATACATATATCATAACTTATTTTCAAACATACTTGTTGGGAAATATATTGTAAAAGACTTAATACTGGTAGTATAACAGTTAAGTCTGGTAGTATTAGTTAGTTCTGGCAGTACTAAGTTAAGTCTGGCAGTACTAAGTTAAGTCTGGCAGTACTATAGTTAGTACTGGTAGAGTGGCAGTACTATAGTTAGTACTGGTCGTATTTAGTTAAGTCTGTTTATGTAACAGAATAGTGATAATAGTTATCTTAGAGATATCTTAGGAGATATCTTAGGAAAGGATATGCATTATCCTTTCACACGTTTTGTAAAGCCTTCTAGGGTTTCCTTGGTGTATAAAAGGAACCCTACGGCATAGAGTTTTATATATAACAAATAGAAGCATTGAAGCTTAATAGAAATCAATAGCAAAGTTAGTATTATATTCTTCTTAATACTTGTGTTAAGATTCCGCATTAACACTTGATATTCATAGTCAGTGTCTCTCACATAGTTGATTTGGATTTATTCAAGTTAGCTATTGTCTTACAAAGGCTATATAGATCCAACACAAGGACCTACAAGTGGTATCAGAGCCAATAGAGGGACTTGTCGTAAGAAGAATCACTAGACAATCAAACAAACATACTCCTATAATTCTTTACAAAATGTCTCAAACCTGCTATGATGATTTCTCAACATCTCAGTGATGATGAAGCATCCAAACCATGAAGATGCATAAGGACACGGTGCTGCCACCTAACAACACAACAGGTGATTCCTCAAAACAAATTGCTATCTCAAAATATCAAACTCTCAATCTGAAGAAGGAGGAGTATTCCACACTTTTATAATTATGGGCTATGGAGTGGGAGCATTACCTTGGTACATTGACAATGATGTTTGAAGGTAATTCAGAAAGAAACTCCAATAAAAGATTTTACTGAAGGATGGTGTAATTCGAATACTTCACCAGTTATGCTGCAAAAATTCAAGCTGTTGAAAAGGAAAGGGAAGGCTAAGAAATATCTGCTGATGGCTATTCTCCAAGAACATATGAGAAGATTTTCATGGAATGATGATGGCAAAAAGGAAATCTGGGAAGCCCTCAGAACTAGGTTTGGGTGGTAATGCAAATTCAAAGAAAATGAGAAGGTTGTTTTTCAAAACAACAGTTTGAAAGCATGTACAATATCAGTTCAGAAGGGTTAGATAAGGATATGACAGATTCTAACAATTACTTCTCGTTGGATGTCATGGTGTTGAAGTTTCAACTAGGATTGTAAATCATAAGTTGTCTCATAATCTTGGCCCAGCATGGTCCAATTGCAATGACTATGAGAACTAAACAGATGTTGACACTATATATATTTGATGATCTGTACAATAACCTTTTTTAGGGTTTGTGAGCAGGAAATCCAAAGGTGCCTCAAAAAACATCTTCAAGTGTCAAAAATGTTGCTTTTGTTTCACAAAAGCAAAGCTACACTTAATAAGGTTAAGTCTTGTTTTACTTAGTATTACAGTACTGCACTCCTTCTTACTTCTTTACACCCAATACTCCAGATAAAAGATGTCTTGTGGTTTTGCTGTTGAGTTATTTATTTCCCTATTTGCCAAACAATCAGAGGACTGGGACTTGCTTCATGAAGACCTGGAACAGATTGATGAGTTGGACATTGAAGAGATGGACATAAACTGGCAGATAGCAATGATTGCTATACGAATGAAGAAGTTCTATAAAAAACAGGAAGGAGAGTTCATGTTGATGGAAAAGCGCCAGTTGGCTTTGACAAAAGAGCTTTGAATGCTTCATCGTCACAACACTTGGCCACTTGCTAGGGAATGTACAACAATAAGGGACACATGATGGAATCGAAGAAGAGGAGACTTCTTTTTATCAACACCAAGAAGTGGAATAAGGCAAGAGAAGAATCTGATGGATTGTGAGATTGGATGATGGTATTGTCAATTGGGGATAACACATGAACATGAAGAGACAAATCATGCACTCATGGTATCAGCCTCTTAGTAGTAGGTTCTTTGTGTTTTAAAAACTTGCATTGATTCTACATACAACTTTAAAACACTGTGTGATGAACAAATGAATCAGTTAGGTGATCAAGAAGCACAAATACTTGCCTATAGTCAAGCTGTTAAGAAACTAGAAGCTCAACTTGTTACTTCTCAAAAACAGCAACTTTCTCTAAATGAAAAGTCTTACGTTTAGGCAAATGAAAATATATGAAAAGATGAAAAGCTTAAGAAATTATAGGAGTATTAGAATGAAGTGTAAAGAAAAAGAGAACAATGTAAAGAAAACATTAGATTCATAGAAAGATTCATCAAGAATTTTGGAGAATTATTTAATTATGGCATGAGTTCAATTTGTAAAGGTTGCTTAGGTATGAAATACAATCAAACAATGAGGTTCTAAGTTATGAGGAAGAAATGAATTTTTCTATTTTTAATTGTTCAGAAGAGGACTCAGTTGGAAAACCTTTGTACAATAGATTCATAAAAACTAATGTTTTTAAAGGTGTTCCACATCCCTTAAGTTGATATTATACTTCTACACCACAAGAAGAAATTGATGAGTCTTTGTATGTTTATGGTAAAAAAAGGGCCTCAAGAGCCTGAACCCAGTGTATCAGATGATAGATCCAATTAATATTCTACCTGTCAATCTAATGACAGTGCATGATCTATTGGAACTTCCTCTGAACATTCTGTTGATCCTGAATCTGAGATTTCAAAAGTACCTCCAGAAGTGTATGTGTCTACACCTATAACAACAAATGAAAAAGGTGTGTCTGCTCTAAAATCAAAAGAGGTTGAACCTAGTTGTGTCTCACACATAAAAACTCCTAGGCAACCAATCAAAGATCAAGAAACACCTAAAGTTAACAGGAAGAATTAAAATGCTATGATGGAAAAAGAACTAGGGGAAGGTTACTCTTTCACAAAGAAGAAATGTTTTGTTTGTGGTAGTCTAAGTCATTTGATTAAAGATTGTGACTATTATGAAAGAAAATGTAACCTGAAGAGAGGTGAGGTTATAGAACAAAGGGTTTTTAATACTGGTAACATGATGGCAAAACCAGTATGGACTAATACTGACAGGATTAATCATGCTAATCAATTTGTTCCTAGACCAGTACAACTTAATACTGGTAGGCCAAACATTAATTCTGTTAGGACTAATATTAATACTGGTAGGACAAATATTAATTATGTTAGGCCTAAAGTTAATACTGTTAATTCTAATGTTAATACTGTTAGATCTAGACAGTCGGTACCTACCAGGACATCAAACAACTTTAGTCCTAAAAGACCACAGGTGAATCAATTTAATCAAAGAATGCATTTTTCTAACATGCATTCATCTGTAGAAGGCCTTTGCAAAAAATACAGCACAAATGTCTCATTCTCATGCTGTAAAGGGAAATTGGGGATCTGCTGTTAAGACCTCAGCAGGTTATAATTGGAGAAACACTAGCCCAAACTCCAATTGTAATGGTGGACCAACTTTTATTAGAACTGTGATTACAAAAGGTCCACAAGGCAGACCTAAGCCTGTAAAGGCCTGGGTCCCTAAGAGAAACTAATTTCTCTTTTTCATGTGCAGGATCATCCACTGAAGAACATGGTAGATAGAGGTATATTTGATAGTGGATGCTCAGGGCACATGACAGGTAACAAGGATCAACTGGAGGATTTTAAAGAATTCAATGGGGGATCTGTTACCTTTGGAGGTAGCAAAGGCTACATAACTGGTAAAGGAAAAATAAGAGTTGGTAATTTAGATTTTGATAGTGTGTCTTTTGTAAAAGAACTAGGGCATTTTTAACCTTTTCTCGATATCACAAATATATGATAAGCAGCACAAGGTTCTTTTTACTGAAACTGAATGTCTTGTTGTGTCTTCTGACTTTAAGATGCCTGATGAAAATCAGATACTTCTAAAGGTTCATAGACATCACAATATGTACAGTTTTGATATGAAGACACCTTATCTTATAAAAGGTTTTGCTTGTTTGATTGCTAAAGCCACATCTGATGAATCTAGAATGTGGCACAGGAGGTTAGGTCATATCAATTTTAAAAACCTAAACAAACTTGTGAAGGGAAACCTTGTAAGAGGTCTACCTTCTAAGGTTTTCAGAAATGACCATACATGTGTTGCTTGCCATAAAGGAAAGCAACACAGGGCCTCCTGCAAGGCTAAATTAGAAAGATTAATCACTGAGCCATTACACACCTTGCATATGGATCTTTTTAGACCTACTTCTGTAAAAAGCATTAATCATGCAAGTTATTGCCTTGTGATTACTGATGATTGTACCAGATTTAGTTGAGTATTCTTTTTTGCCTCTAAGGATGAAACAAGTGACATTCTTCAAAACTTCATTAGGCAGATTAAAAACCAGGTTAATCATAGGGTTAAAATCATTAGATCAGATAATGGCACTGAATTTAATAATAGAGATATGCTTGAATTCTGTGGAAATAAGGGAATAAAACAAGAGTCTATCAATGCCAGAACTCCACAGCAGAATGGAGTTGCTAAAAGAATGAACAGGACCCTAATTTGGGGGGAAAGCTGCTAGAAAATATGTAGCAGACTCACTCTAACCAATATTTTTTCTGGGGGGTTTTGGGGGGGGCGCATAAGCAGTAGTACTGCTGCTTATTTTTTAATAGGGTAGTGTGACTAACCTCAAAAACAAAAACTCCTTTATGAGCTTTTGTTTGGCCACAACCAATATTAGCTACAAAGACCTTTTGGGTGTATGTTATAATTTTGATACTCTTGTGTGGCTTGCAAGGTTTGATGGAATTGTGAGGGTTTCTTAGTTGGTTACTCACTTAATAGCAAAGCCTATAGGGTTTATAATTTAGTAACCAAATGAGTAAAAGTAAATCTGCATGTTAATTTTCTTGAAGATAAACCCAATGTCAAAGGAGTAGGGTATAGATGGATGTTTGATATTGACTATCTTGCTGATTCTATGAACTATATTCCTGTATCTTTGAAGAATCAAGCTAACCCACACGCAGGTGCTTCGGAAGTAACTAACAGTGCAGGTACTTCACAAACTCCAAATTCTAATGCTTCTGAGGAAAAAGATGAGGATGTAGAGCTTATTGTTGTGCCTTCAGCTGTAAAGAATACTGAAGAAAAAGTTGAATCAATGACGTCTTCCAAAAATTCAAAGAAAGAGGAGATCTTGACAGAACCTCAACAAGAGAAGGATGCTTCTTCTACTGACACTTCAGAAGATAATCCTAAGATTCTAGCTTTTTGTCGAGAGTGGAAGAAATTGCTCTAAAGCATTTAGGGACAGTATCTGAAAACAACATTACCAGTACTCCTTCAGTTAATTCTTGGGCCCCCCCCCCCCCCCCCCCCCCCCCCCCCCACACGCTAGTGAGCGGATAATACTGAGTAGGCTTGATCTGATGTTTAACTATGCCAGAGCTCAAATAGCTTCACAAGTTCTGAGACAGGAATTTTTGTTGAGCATCTTTATGATGAATGAGGGTGTGATTAAACTGACTTCTATAGCTTACCTACCATAAATTGAAGTACTGTCCTAATCCTTCTTTAGGATTAACAATATTCACCGGTAAAAGTCAATACTTGGTGATCCTAAGTCAGCTGTGCAAACTAGAAGCAAAGTGCAGCAAAAATCAGGAGCTCATGCACTTTTCATCTATATTCAAAAGCAGCAAAGAAACAATCACAAAGATCAACAGTATTGGGTTCTTATAGATGACAGTTGGGTTCAAGCCATGCAAGAGGAGTTGTTACAGTTTAAGCTGCAACAGGTATGGGTTCTTGTAGATCTACCTCACGGAATGAAGGTAATTGGTACAAAATGGGTCTACAGAAATAAAAGAGATGAAAGAGGAGTGGTTGTCAGAAATAAGGCAAGATTGGTGGCCCAAGGGTACACGCAGGAAGAAGGTATTGACTATGATGAGGTTTTTGCTCCTGTGGCAAGAATAGAAGCTATCAGGTTATTTTTAGCCTTTGCCTCATTTATGGGGTTCATAGTATACCAAATGGATGTAAAAAGTGCCTTTCTGTATGGCACTATAGATGAAGAGGTTTATGTCTCACAACCTCCTGGCTTTGTTGATCCTGATCACCCTAAGAAGGTTTATAAGGTGGTCAAAGCTTTGTATGGACTGCATCAAGCTCCTAGAGCTTGGTATGCTACTCTATCAACATTCCTAGAGAAGCATGGATACAAGAGGGGTACGATTGACAAGACTTTATTTATTAAAAGGGACAAGAAGGATATCATGCTGGTTCAAGTGTATGTTGATGATATCATTTTTGGATCTACCAAAAAGTCTTGGTGTGATGAGTTTGAAGCCTTGATGAAAAGCAGATTTCAGATGAGTTCTATGGGTGAACTCACATTTTTCTTAGGATTACAAGTCAAACAGAACAAGGCAGGAATCTTCATATCTCAGGACAAGTATGTAGCTGAGATACTCAAGAAATTTGATCTTGTAAATGTGAAAACTGCAATAACCCCCATGGAGACCAAAGTGGCATTGACAAAAGATGAGGAAGCTGTTGATGTGGATGTACACTTATACAGATCCATGATAGGTTCTCTCATGTATTTAACTGCCTCTAGGCCTGATATAATGTATGCAGTATGTGTTTGTTCTCGTTTTCAGGTCACTCCCAAGACTTCACATCTCAATGCTGTGAAGAGAATCTTTAAGTACCTTAAGGGCAAACCACATTTGGGCTTATGGTATCCAAGGGAATCACCTTTTGACCTGGAAGCATTCTCTGATAGTGATTATGGTGGGTCAAACCTTGACAGGAAATCCACAATAGGTGGTTGTCAATTTCTTGGACAAAGACTTATCTCATGGCAATGCAAGAAACAGACCATAGTGGCTACTTCTACAACTGAAGCTGAATATGTAGCTGCTGCAAATTGCTGTGGACAAGTATTGTGGGTTCAAAATCAACTGCTGGACTATGGTTTCAATTTCATGAATACCAAAATCCACATTGATAATGAAAGCACAATTTGCATTGTGAAGAACCCAGTGTATCATTCCAAGACAAAGCACATCGAGATACGCCACCATTTTATACGAGATTGCTATGAGAAGAAGCTCATTAAGGTGGAGAAAATTCACACAGACCTAAATGTAGCTGACCTATTGACCAAACCTTTTGATGGACCAAGGTTTAATTTCTTAGTGGTCAGTATTGGTATGATAAACCCATAGCTACGTTTAAGGGGAGGCTTAGTTATATAGTTTGTATAATTCTGGTAGTTAGTTTAACTAAATTTTGGCTTAAGTAGTATTAATTCTGGTAGTTAGTATTAATTCGGGTAGTTAGTTTAAGTTAATTCTGGTTTATACAAACTCCTGCAGCATGTTTTTCTTTGTTTTAGACTAATTCGTGCAGGAATAGCATGGATTTGCAGATGTAAGGAAGGTGTGCTAAGGTCTTTGTTTTGTAAGTCTTCAGTAAATACTTAATTCTGGTTGAAAAAGAGTTAATTCAGGTTGAAACATACTTAATTCTGGTTGACCAAAGTTAAGTCTGGTAGTGTTAATTTTAATTCTGGTAGGTTACAGTTAGTGCTGGTTGCGGGAAAATTGACTTTTGCTGTTTAAACACTGTTTAAATGTTACCGTTACAGATTTTTACGGCGCTATTGTCGTTCACAGAGAAGCTATATATAGATAAAGTTTGATTTCTCTTTCATACTTATCTTTTATTAACTATCTTCTCTTATCAAAGTAAAACTCTTCTTTATCTGTACAAAGGATATATTCAATTTTCTTTTTACCAGCATCTAGAACATCACTCGTAACTAAACCCAGTAATTTTCAGTCCACATCACTACCTTTTTATTGCAACTTTCAACTCATGGCTCAATTAAAATACTGCGACAAACACAATCAAGTGGGATTTTTGCGCAAACCTGACGAAAGTGCAGGGTTTGCAGAGATAGTGGATTTTCTAAGAGGTTCCAACCTCAGGTATGCTCTAACTACTAATCCTACTATCCATGACTCTCTAGTCAAACAGTTTTGGCAGACTGCTACTGCCAAAACTCTTGCTGATGGGACTCTAGAGTTACACGCAACTATTGATACTATTGCGTATACAATCACTGAGGCATCTATTAGAAGTAAGCTTAAATTAGCAGATGCTTCAGGGATTACAATGTTGCCAAACAATGAGATTTTTGAGGGGATGGGGCATATGGGGTATCCTACTGATGGATCTTTTACCTTTTGGAAAAGCTTTTTCACACCCCAATGGAGATTCTTAGTTCACCATATTTTACATTGTATAAGCTCTAAAAGTGGTGGATGGGATCAGTTTGGTAGCAATATTGCTACTGCCTTGATTTGTCTTTCCACTGGCAGAGTTTATAATTTTTCAAAACTAATTTTTGATGGCATGGTGGCAAACTTGAAAAGCAAAACAAAGTTTTTGATGTATCCTCGTTTTCTGCAACTGATTTTGGATATACAAACTGAAAACAAACACCCTTATCTGGCTGTGACCTTGACCAAAAAGATTTTTGGAAATATGAAAAGGGGTTTTAGAGGGGTACCAAGACCTTTGTTGCCTGCTATGTTGTCTATTGCTAATCCAAGTGCAGGACAAGAAGCTCCGTCTGTCACTCAATCTCAACCATCATCTAGTGTGGTACCACCAACACCACCTACAACACAACCTATATCATCTGAAGCCACAACTATTCCACCTCTATCTCAACCTGCACCACCTACACCTATTGCTGAAACTACCAATGCATCCCCCTCACCTACACCTTCACCTGCACATGAACCAATAGAGCATACCTTTGAACAACCATCTTCTGACCAACAACCTTCTACACCTAGACAAGAAGCTACTACTTCCCAGTTAATGACAAGGATTGATGACTTGGAGAATCAGCTCAAGGAAACTAAACAGACCTTTGGGAAGGCTATCCTCAAAGACTTTGGAGGTTGCTTTGAAGAGAAAGACCAAGAGGATTCTTTTGTCTGATTCTGAAGAGGAAGAAACAGAGGCTCAGGGGAGGAAGTTTCATGATTTAGATCCTCTGGTTTCTTTGTTATAAGAGCTTGTTACTCCCTCAAAGACTCCCTCAAAGAATGTCAATGCTTCAGGGGAGGAACAAGTTAAAGACATAAGCCCTACAACTTTAGAAGATGCTGCAATCTTAAGTCAGTTGACAAAGGAAAGAGATACAAGAGAAGGAAGAGTTCAAAAGAATTTGCTGGTACTGATTTGGACTTTGAAGAAGTTAAGTCTGCCTTTGAAAAAGTTAATACTGGTGGCATAAGAGTCTTAGTACCTTCTCCAAACAGAGGTAGAAGAGAAGGAAAGGCTCCTATGACAGAAGAAGATGAGACTCAAGCTTCTAGAAAGACAAATGAATAAATTCTTCAAGAAGAAGCAGGACTTGCTGAAGCTATCAGATTAGATGCTTTAGAAAAAGCTTTGGAAAAGGAAGAAGTGGCCAAACAAGTTCATTTGGATTCACTTATAGCTCAAAGGATGGCTGAAGAGCAAGAATTAACAGAGGAACAAAAGAAAAGGAAGGCTCAAGTTTAGTTTGAAGCTCAATCTTATACTGAAGAAGATTGGGATACTATTAGAGCAAAGCTTGAAGCAAATGCAGAATTGAAGGAGAGTGTGCTTGGAAAGGATCTTACTGTTGAAGATTATGCAAAAAGGATGGTAGAGTTGGTAAATCAAAGAAGAAAACACTTTGCAGAGGAAAGAGCTAGAGCAAAAAGGAATAAGCATATGACTCAAACACAGCTCAGGAACTATATGTCAAACTTTCTAAAGAATCAAGGGACATGGAAGTTGACTCAATTGAAGAAGTTAAATTTTGAAGAAGTGAAAGCAGAATTTGAAAAATTAGTTAAGAAATTAGATACCTATGTCCCTATGAACTTTGAAGCAACAAAGGAAAGTTTGAAGGGATTTGGTGAAGAGCTTCAAACTAAAACTGCAAAGAAGCTAAGTTTGATGTTGAAGGTACTAACCGAACAGGGAGAAGATTGTAAGGAAGACAAAAGATGAAAGCCAACCAAGAAGACTGGAGAGGAGAAATAGATTTTTTTTTAACAAGGAAAGGGATTCCATACATGACATGATAAGGATGAAGCCTGAAGATTCAGATGAAGCTAATGAAAGATGATACTACTCAGGTACTTAAATTCCATTAATCGGTTCATGTAGCTACAAAATTCAATCAGTATAGCAAATTACAAAGAATTAAGAAGGAAGGAAAGGTGTTATACCAGATTGTAAGGGAGAATGGAACTGATATGGTATACATAAGCTTTAGAGCAATGCTGACAGGACATATCAAGAGATGATCTTACAGAGCTATACAGGTTTGTCATGCAAGAAATTTGTATGGAATGAGCCAGAGGAGAATTTGAAAAGTACTTTGGGATTATTGTAGAACATGTTTGGAAGAACCCTTAGTACAGATTAAGTTAGAGTTTTTGCGGTCAACAAAGGATAATTTGTTGGAGATACTATGATGCTTACAGAGTACATTGTTTGAACTTAGAGTCTGCAGATATTTATATGCTAATAGAGAGAAAGTATCCTTTGTCTGCTGAAGTATGCAAAGCTATGTTGGACAAGAAACTTCAAGGAGGAAAACCAGATGAGGATTGTTATAAACTTTTGAAAATGATGGAGAAGCAAGCTGGTATTAGAAAATAATGGAGATTGATGAGTTAGAAATCTAGAATGGAGATGAGGAGAACAACACTTGGTGGAGGTGCTATGCACTAACACAACAAATGGTTATCAGTCCACCATGTCTAACAGACATAAGGACTGGCTAGTCCAGGAGCAAACGGCTCTTGGTAAAGACTTCTCAAATCCGTTTATGGCTGACAATTTGCCAAAAATTGTATGGTTATCAACTCACCATATCTATGTTTGTAAAGAGTTGGCTAGCCCACAAGTTTATGGATTGTGGTAAAGGCTGTGGAAAAACCATAACTAGTCCATGAGATTATGGCTTATGGTAAAGACAAATTGCAAATCCATATTAGATGGTTGACACTTTACCAAAAAGTGGATGGTACATCAACTCACCAAGTTTCATGTACAAAGAGTTGATATGGTAATCAATCCACCATGGAATTTACCTTTTCTAGGTGCCAAAGGATTGACTAGCCCTGAGCAAACGGCTACAGGTAAAGGCATATCAAATCCGTTCATGGCTGTAATGGTTTGCCAAAAACCATATGGTATTCAACTCACCAATGTTTCACGTACTGAGAGTTGAAATGGTTTTCAGTCAACCATGGACATGCACCTTTCTGGTGGCCAAAGGACTGACTACTCCAGAGTTAATGGCTAACTGGTAAAGAGACATCAAATCCATTAAATTTTCAATGATTCACCTCTCACAGGAGTTAACACACCTGGAAGTGATGAGAATAGACTGAAACTTTATGATTTGATGTACATATAGTCAATGTTGCTGCTTATTCAAGTGTTGCTGAAAAGATATGACTTGTTGCTGTGAAGTGCTGATTATGATACTTAGAAGATTAGTTGCTGTAAAGATCAGGTAGTGATGATTTCAAGCATTGCTGATAGAAGTCAAGAACTTGTTTATTCAGGAAGATCATCATGTTGCAGTTCAAGAATAATTCCAAAGATAATGCTCACAAAATCCTCAAGAAGCTTATAATGAAGACACTCAAAGAAACTTGAAGATCACAAGTGAAGTTCAAGTTAGGGGAGGATTGTTAGGAATTATTGTAAACAGACTTAAGTCTGGTAGTTATAGAGTTAAGTCTGGTAGACATAGTTAAGTCTGCCAGTACTAAGTTAAGTCTGGCAGTACTATAGTTAGTACTGGCCTTGTCTAGTTAAGTCTGTTTATGTAACAGAATAGTTATAATAGTTATCTTAGAGATATCTTAGGAGATATCTTAGGAAATGATATGCATTATCCTTTCACACGTTTTGTAAAGCCTTTTAGGGTTTCCTTGGTGTATAAAAGGAACCCTACGGCATAGTGTTTGAGAATCTAAAAACCTAATAGAAATCAATAGCAATATACGAAGTTAGTTTTACAATTGTTCTTCTTAGTACTTGTGTTAAGATTCCGCATTAGCACATAGTATTCATAGTCATTGTCTCTCTTATAGTTGATTTGGATTTATTTAAGTTAGCTATTGGCTTACAAAAGGCTAATCAGATCCAAGACTTTGGACCTACAGGTGCAAACCCACGGGTAGAATTTTCAAGACTGTTGGTCTTAGGTGGATCCCTACTGGAAAGTTATTTGCCTCTAGTACAACCAAGGTTGATAGTGAACCCCCACATAGTTCTAATGTTGATATCACTAACCTACATGAATGCATACAAACTCTTGATATAAATGCAGGTACTCTTAATTTAGATACAGGTACATCATACAATGTCAAGAATGATAATCTAAGAGTTTGGTTGCTGAAAAGGCTGATGTCTAAGAATCAAGTGTCTCAGGGGATTCACAACTGATTAAAAAGACTGCTATGGCGCCTGTAGACAACACTTCAGGCCTCGCTCCTCAAAGAAAAATGACTTCTGATTATCTTTGCTCAGAACTCGGTTTTAAAGAAAAGAAAAGGGTACGCTTAAGTGCGCTTTATCTTCAAAAGAAGAGAAATCTTCTTGTTTACGACCATTCTTATCAACGACTTTTATATTTTCCCATGATCGATCAGTCAATAAGTGGATCAACGTACATTAGCTTGTATTTTAATTCACATGTTCAATCAAAAAATGGCAACCACATAAGCAATTTTTGAAGGGGAGAATAATGAATAAAATGTGATCAATATGGTTTAACTCGGATAAGATCTTTTTAAATAGTCATATGGCTTCTGAACAATTCAGTTCAGGGCCCGTGCTTCAACTTATGACTCTTGAAACAATCAGTTCAGGACTCGTGCAAAATCCTCCTTCTACAATACCTTATGTTCCACCAACTAAGAATGAGTGGGATTGTTCCAACCAATGTTCGATAAGTACTTTAATCCTCCACCCAGTGTTGTTTCTCCAGTTCCTGCACATGTTGCTCCAAGACCTGCTAATCTAACCGGTACACCTTTGTCAACTTCCATTGAAGAAGATGCACCAGCAGCTAGTACTTTATCAACAATACAAGAAACACAGTCTCCAGCTCTTTCTAGGTGTTGAAGAATAATTACAACAAGCATCGTTTGATGATGAGCCCTTTCTCGATATTCTTACTTCAGAACCAAGTTCTCAAGAATCATCATCAATTATGCAACCAACCAACCCACCTTTTGAACACATCAGCAAATGGACGATGATTCATCCTCTAGAAAATATGATTAGCAATCCTTCTCGACCTGTCTCAACACGAAAACAGCTACAAACCGATGCCATGTGGTGTTTCTTCGATGCTTTCCTCACCTCTGTTGAACTGAAGAACTTTAAAGAAACATTGTTGGAATCTTCATAGATCGATGCGATGCAAGAAAAAAAATCACGAGTTTGAACGACTGGATGTTTAGGAGCTTGTACCGTGTCCAGATTTAGTCATGATAAATAAACTGAAGTGGATCTTCAAAGTTAAGTAAGACGAATTTGGAGGGGTACTGAAAAACAAAGCAAGGCTCATAGCTAAGGGATATCTTCAAGAAGAAGGAATTGATTTTAAAGAGTCTTTCGCACATGTGGTTCGCATAGAAGCAATCAGAATCTTCGTTGCAAACGCCGCCAATATGAACACGACTATCTACCAGATAGATGTCAAAACATCATTCTTAAATGGCGAGCTACAATCCTACCCACGTGTATAAGCTCAAGAAAGCCCTTTGTGGGTTAAAGCAGGCCCCACGTGCATGGTATGATATGTTGTTAATCTTTTTACTATCTCAAAAGTTCTCTAAAGGTGCAGTCGACCCCACATTATTCACAAAGAAGGAGGGCAAAGACATTCTCATGGTATAAATTTATGTCGATGATATAATATTTGCAGCTACTTATCCTAAACTATAAGATATATTTGCTGATAAAATGAGTTCTAAGTTTAAGATGTCGATGATGGGAAAAATGTCATTTTTTCTTGGACTTCAAATTTCTCAAAGTCTCAAAGGCATCTTTATAAACCAGACAAAATATGCTTTAGAAATCCTTAAGAAATATGGTATGGATTCTAGTCACTCAATTGACACCCCTATGGTGGACGGAACCAAACTGGATGAAGATCTACAGGGGAAAACAGTTGATCCTACACATTACCATGGTATGATCGGCTCCCTTATGTATCTTACATCTAGTAGACCTGATCTTGTATTTGTAGTATGCATGTGTGCCCGATATCAGGCACGACCTACCGAAAAGCACTTACATGCAGTAAAACGGATCTTTTGTTACTTGAGAGGAACCATAAATATGAGCCTTTGGTACTCGAAAGATACCAGTATTGCACTAGCAGCTTATGTAGATGCTGATCACGCCGGGTGTCAAGACACAAGAAGAAGTACTTCTGGTAGTGCTTAGTTCTTAGGAGATAGACTTGTTAGTTGGTCCTCAAAGAAGCAAAAATGCACTGCTATCTCTAGTACATAGGCAGAATACATTGCCTTATCTAGACCTTGTGCTCAAATCCTTTGGATGAGATCACAACTGACAGATTATGGTTTTGAATTCAATAAAATCCCTTTGTACTGTGATAACAAGAGTGCCATTACTCTTTGTTGTAACAACGTCCAGCATTCACGGTCGAAGAATTTTGATGTCCGGTATAACTTTATCAAAGAACAAGTCAAAAATGATATGGTTGAGATTTACTTCGTCCGGACTGAGTATCAGTTGGCAAACATCTTCACCAAAGTGTTGCCAAGGGAAAGATTTGAATTCTTGATCAACAAGCTTGGGATGAAAAACATGTCTCCAGAAACACTTAAGAGTCTGGCAGAAGAAAATGAAGAGTGATGGTGGTACCTCTTCGTGTATCCTATGTAAATATATAAAAATATAAAAACTCAAAAAGATTTTCTATTTCTTAGAATAGATTTTTATGAAAACGAAAATAGAAAAATATAAAACCAAGAAAAAGAAAATACAAAAATCTAAAATCACAAAATTCAAAAATATGTTTCTCATGACATGTCTTCTGAAATCAATAATATTTACAACTTTAGAAATGCCATTTAATAATGACACGAAGTTGTAAATAAAGTTCAAACAGAAGTTCTTAATGTTTTCAAAACATGTCATTGGCTTGCAACTATTTCAGACTGCAACCCAGTTTTAATCTTAAAGGCGAGTATATCGCCAAAAAGATAAATTGACCTCTTAATGGGAATTCAGTTTCTCGGGCATGATCTACTTAATGATCATGTCAAGGCTTGTTTATACTTTTCTACACAACCCGTGCTTTCTTAAAATGAGTGTACGTGTCAGTGCATTTAATTTTTAAAATAAGAGAAATCTTATTTTTTGTAGTATATTAGTGTTGTCTTTTAAAAACAAATCAGTCTTCTCAGTTTATCATCGGAAACAAATTTTAAAAGAAAATTCCATCACTCAAACACTGACTACAACTCTTTAACTAGAAAATGGGTCAGTATTTGAGGGGGGGAAATTGCTAAATAATAAATCTTTTAAAATTGATGCTTCAAGTAAAACATGGAATAAACGGATAAAGATTTAATAATTACGGATCATTATTTAAAGGGGAGTTAGTTAAGTTTAACTAATAAGGTCGTTAGATGTCATGTGTTATAATCTTAAAGGACTTGTATGGTAATTAGGAGCTTACACCTTTTAACTTGCAACTAGAAAGTCCTAGGTTGCCATTTGTATAAGTTTTATAACACGAACTATTTTTCTCAAAAATATTGATTTTACAAATCATGTTCGGGTTAACCATTTGAAAAAAGTGTTCTAATAAAATCATAATCAGATTTTGACATCTCAAACAGATTTTCAAGAAATTTTGATCACTCGAATAAATACAATAGATCTTTAAATAGAATACAGGTCTTTGTTCGAGGGGGAGAAAGTGTTTTCGAATTATCTTCAACAAGTCATGGTAATTATATAGAAATTTTTTTAACTTAACGGATAATAATTTAAGGGAGAGTTAATTTATTTTAACTCCAAGGGCTATAGTTGTCATAAGTGAATAATTTAGGGGGTTAAATATAATTTCAAAATTAGTGGCTTAGGTTTAAAACTACAGATGACCACGATTGCCAACACCTCATAGTTTTAAAAAGCTTAGTATTGTTTGTAAATATTTACGTAGTTTTAGTAGCCTTGAAGTTGATGATATGTTTCTGATTCATTTAATGTTTCCCCGACCGGTTAATCACAAAGCTTATTCTCGAAGAAGTAGAAATATTTGATAAAAGAGGTACACATAGGTATGATGATTCCTTTAGATAGTCAGTATCCTACAGGAAGAAATGTCTACATCCGAGACTTAGTTGACTTTGGTGTTACAATTTATATCATCACTATCCTGAAGAGAGAAATGCGCACATCTAGGACTTAAGTGACTTTGGTGATACGATTTTGACTTTTTGAAAGGGATAAATTAGGTACTTCGAGTATTTAGCGTTATACAACAAGACTTCTTCATGCGGGTATTCTTATTCCGATGCGCTTGGAAGAAAGCCTTGAATCTACTCAAGATAGGATTTTTGGTTCGGGAGGAAGCTATGGAAGCTTCTAAAAGAAGAAGAATCATGCTTGACTATAGAATTTAACAACTTTTCAAAGGTTCAAGTGAAGGATCTGGTATTATTCCAGAGGTTCCTGATGAGCCAAAGGACAATTTTGGTAGCTCAAGTAGCTCACTTTCTGGATCTGATGATGAAGGTCAAGATGTCTCCAGTGACGAGGAAAAGAAAGCTGATGAAAACAAAGCCGATGCAGAAGTTGCAGAGAAACAAGCTGGAAATGAGCAACTAGTTTAACCTTGTCATCTGTTAAACACGAGATTCAGTCAATGGTGGATGCTCCCATTCTTCAATAGGACCCATCTATCCAAAGAACTCCACTCGTTAACACTGTCATCTCAATGGTTACTGAAAAGACAACATAAACACCAACACCACCAACCACACAAGCTCAAGTTACAAATGTATCCGAATCTGACTCGTCCTTGAAGTTTGGGCAAAGACTTTCAGAACTTGAAAAGAAAGTTAAAGCAATGCCAAAGAGATATTTGAGAGAAAAAGATCATCAATGGACTGATGAAATGCTAAAAAGGATTGACAACCTGTTGCTGGAAAGAAGGATCATGCGGAGCTTGGAAAGACTGGTTGGTAGAAGAAAAGTTGAGATGAACTACAGACTGCTTACGCGGACATAATGACTTTGGCATTCTCTATTTACGGATTTCAGGTCCTGACTCATACTATATCTTGTGAATATGTATATATGTAGTGTAAAAACTTTAGTATATATGAGTTGAGTACAACTTTTCATGAATTTTTCATTAAATTCAAAATCTTTCAAAATATGTACTCAACACTATATCCTACCCTCATGAATTGAGGGGGAGCATTAAAATGTTCCTAATAAGCATGATAATCAGTAACATTTTTCTCCTCGAAAGCTTAATTTTAAATCAGTTGATTATCCAAAATATCAAACAGTTTGATATTTTTGATAAGGGGAGAAAATGTGATTAAAATATAAGGCTTATAATGTGATCTTAGTGACTCAAGTGCAGCTTCTCCCTCTTATGTGCAAAACACTTTCGAATATCGATGCACATATGCAGGGGGAAATTTTGGAAAAGATGAAACCATCAAGGTATAAATGTTTTAATTTATATCACTAGTACCTTGATTGATTTTTAAATAGTTTTATTGGCTACAGTGCAAATACCCAAAGACCGACCATGTACTTACTATAATGGAGATATAAGGCGGTTAAGTATAGGTATTCCTTCCATGATCCAGCCAGAACCGGAGGGATCTACCCAAGGACATTCTAATAGTTAGATTAGAAGTCCTTAGGTATGATATATAAAAAGGAGTAAAGTGAGAATGGAAAAAATGCTGACTAAGACAGAGCTAGCACTAGAACAAACCCAACAAGGTGTTAGTGAAGAAGTCTTGGTAAGCATTGAAGGGGTTGAAAAATGAAAAGAAAATGTAGGGATAAAGGGTCTAAAGAAAGAATCCCTCCATACACTTAGGCAGAAACCGGGTTAATACATATGCTATCAGAAACACTAATATGTTGTCTGGTATTAAAGATAGTCATCATGGACCCAGTGATACAATGTGCAACCCTCCCTAGCCACTCAGGATATCTTAAAAGATTTCTATTTCATTTCTCATGGAGACTAAACATGTTATCTATTGACTTTCTCACTCCGAGCTAGTTAGTATTGAAAAGGTGGCAGTCAACTCCAGCCTCCAATCACTAAAACCAAAATGCACTATTGAGTCTAGAGCCAAAATAGATCATCAATAAATCTCATTAGGACACTATCCAAAATAAACTTATTCTTCATACAATGTGAAAGCAAGTGAAATAACAAGAGTCCTATGCATTACCCTTCTGATCTTGCCGGAACATCAGAGTGATACTTTACAGTATTCACAGTGACGATGAAAATCCTACCAATGCCAACATCAAACAAGCACTGCGGCAGGTGACTTGTGAGATCCTATATGGATCAAACTCGTGACAACTGAATATCAATATCGGTTAAGTATATGATTTGACGGATGAATTTGTAAAGATAAAAATTTTGGCGTGTTATAAAAATTCTTTATTCATTAATACGTCAACTGATTTTCTCCAAAACAATTTTCAATCTCATGTCCATGGGCAGCCTCACAAAGGTATCTGGACATAGAAAAGTTGAACACGAATTGACGACTCAGTCGGGAAGATAGTAACTTACCGATTCACTCTTACCATGTTGTCTGCTTTGAGACGTTCCGGTAACGAGAACATGCTAGTACAACTGTGAAACCCTGTCAAGGAGATTCTTTTGAATTTTACCCAATCACAGGCAGTATTTATACTGATTAACGGGGAACCGTGTTATTGCAACCTTATTTGACGAAGTGACAAAGATACTTTCATCCAAATCTATTGTTTATCACTAACCTAAACCTGTAGTTTTTCCTGATGATGGCAATCTAGTTCCTGACGAGTCAGATTCATAGCCACATGCTCATACTCGACCAACAAATGTACAGACATGATGAAAGCTTAAGTACATGTTTCAAAAGTCTTCCGCTACTCTGATACCTAACATCTTCCTTGGATTCATGAAGTATTCAAGATAAAGCCTATCAAGGGAGATTGTTAGAAAGCTTTCAAGACAAAGAAAAGTATGAGCATGTTGGTCCAAAAGTTACAAGTCCACAAGAAGGGGAAAGATCACAAGATGATGAAGAGATGATGTTTGATTGATGATCTCAAGAAGTTCAAGATCACAAGTCTATAAAGCACGCAAGAACAAGTTCTAAGATCACTACATCAAGTTCATAAGATAAAGAACAAAGAATCAAGACTATGAGCAAGATTGAAGACATTCATAGAATGCTAAGCTTATGTTTTTGTAAAATGGAGTGACCTCCTTTAGGAGGAGATTGTTAGGAATCGAGAAAAGACTCGGTCACTTCCAAAATAGTAATTCGTGGATCGTAGTTAATTGTTGTGTAAAAGTTAAGCTAACCGGGTCAACCTATGGACTATCCATGGGTTGGACAAACCATGTAGACTATAAATACCCTCTCCATCCCATAGAGAGGGTGATGGTTCATTTATTATTTCACACATTATATGTTTCTTTCTCTCTCTAAGTGTTTCAAACACTCTCTTTCTCTCTCTAGATTTCTTTCATTTACTAGTGTGTGATTAGATAATATATATCCTACAAGAAAACTAGCTATAAGATATTACATTAGCATAGACGTCTAGTGAAACACGGTTAGAACTAAACGAAACCCTCACGTTTGAGAAGATAGCTAATTAAGCATTTAATGCGCGTGGTTTAACTATTGGGTGGGAAAAGCGTCTAACAGTAGTTGCTTGCTTAGGTGATCACGTAGGTACGTCTCTGACCAATTCATAATTGAATAAGGCGAATACTTACACATCACACTAACGAGTGTGATGGGCAACGGGTTAGAGGAATCAACTAGAGAGTAGTGCATTATTAAGTGAGCAGGTTTGTTTACCTATAAGAGGTCCCACCAATTTTACTTTTCTTGCATAATTAGTTTAGATTTAGATTAGTTTTAGCTTAGTTTCAAAACCTCTTCAAAACCCAAGATTTTACTTGCTTTCATAAAATACAAAAAAGTACAAAAATACTCTTCCCTCAACCTTTAGAACTTAGTAAACATATAATTTGAACCTACCTAACTATTCCCATAGAGAACGATCAATCCCCCGAGCCTTACCTATACTACACTACAACGATTAGGTACACTGCCTAGGAGGATTGTAAAACTTTATCGGTTTTGCAAAATTCTGTCATCAAGTTTTTGGCGCCGCTGCCAGAGAATAGTCTAGGTTTCAGATTCTATCTAGCTTAGGTCTACTCACTATATTCCTATCAAGTAAGAATTTTATTTTCTTTTTAGGTTAGCTTTCTCGTAGTCTATCTTTTCTTTGCGTGTTTGTTTCATAATTCTCGTTGACTATTCCATTCTTCACTATCGAGAACGTGAATCCATCATCACCACCCGAGTCACCAACTTCACCCATTAGTAGCAATAAGCTTTTTGAATCTTTAGACATTGTTGTTCGACCCCCACTAGTGAACCTTCTTGCTTAGAAAGAGAGCCCTGGTTTAAGTTAGTAGTAAAAGAAGAAGATAGTGAGGAGTTATAAGAGGATATATGAAAGAATTTGTAAAGGAAGAAGAAGAGGATGATTTAGAATATTTTAACACATTCTCGTCAAAGGAAGAGTTAGATTATCATAACTACTTAGTGAAAAACAATCGACCTCCTTGGATAAGAGCTAAGGTTAGACAAGGGAACCAGAATAATATAAAAATCCCATGCATGATAGGTTACTTCCTCAAGGAGCAAACTTACATTGACTTGGAATCAAGAAAAAACCCGTTTAACCCTAAGAAGAACTATAACTTTGTAGGAAGAGTTAGAGGTTTAAGTGTCTTCGTAGGAAATTTCACCTATACTTGTGATTTCGTAAGCCTAGAAGATGTTAGTAGTGTGATTGATGCACATTTAGGCCAAATTGTATTGGGGAAACCGTTTGTAGAAGAATCTAAATTAGTTTATGATCAAGAATAAGGAACGGTGTTGTTTGAGAAAATTGGTAAGAAGGTAACTTATAAGATGCCTCATAAGATGGATAGATGGAAGGATAAGGATTACATGGAATTTGATAATATACCATCTTTATTTGTAGCAAGTAAAGAAGATAAAGAAAAAGGAGATGAATATATTTATCAAAAAAGGTGAACTTATAATTCAAATTGCTTAAAACTAGGTCCATAATATAAGCGTGATGAAGGTTTAATTAGAGGACTTTATTTTATTCAAAGAAGTACTAGTGTGACGAGCGAAGGAGTCACGTAACCGAGTCTAGCTACAAAACTCGCTAATAAAGAAAAGCGCTTATTGGGAGGCAACCTAATCTTTTAATTTTATGCATTTTAAGAGTGTCATGTGCTTTAATTTTTGTTATTTGTTCTTATATGCTTGAATAAGATGTGATCATGCTTTGCTTGGTTTTTAACCTCATTTTAATTACATTCAAAGGTATTTTGCATGAAATAAGTGTAGGGAAAATATATGGTTAATAAGAACCATTTCAAACATGAAAAATAGATAATTTAAAGTTACTTCACATTTTATGTTTTATTTGTTTGTTTGATTGAGTCATATATTTATACTAATTGTTTTCGTGGTTTATAAAGTAATTTTCCAGGAAATAAGTAATAGGATATTTTTGTAGAAAAATTTTCAGAAAGCAAAAACGTGAAACCCGTCAGGTGGTCCAAACGGCGTCAGGATTTATTTCTGACGACGTTAGACCTATAGCAGAGGAGAAGTCCGCGTTTTTAAATTTTCCATAATTTTTAATTTTCCAGATTTTTGCAGAAAGGCACGATTACATTAATACAAATATTCTACCTTTATTGTTTTATTAGGATTTTAATTTATGATTATATCGTGTTGTATATTATATAATGTCGATTTTATGCGGGTATAGTTGTTTTTGTCTTTGATTTTCAGGTTATAATAGATAAGGAGAGTCTAGAAGTTCTTAGGATTTTTAATTGGTCGATTCTTGGATGGAGAATTAGCCGGTTTATCTCATCTCTACTCCGATATTAAGCAAACCAGGGGAGTACTAGTTTCTTTTTTCTTTCATTTATTTTTCCTTTCAACTTAAGTGTAGGGGGTAATGAAAACTGTTACACACCCAAAATGGATCGCAACGGAATAAGTATTTGGGGCGTGACGTCATTAATATATCAAACATAAAGCACAAGAGAATTACCACTATATGGACGTTTTATAAACAATAACTCGTTGCTTTAAATTAAGACAAATAAGTCTTACAATAAATCGAAATATTTTTAAAGTCATTGCGGAAGCATTAAAAGAAGTTTTAAATAACAACGGGTATTTAAATAGATAATCCAAGAAAATGATGTCTCATGCATGAAAACTTCACATAGCACACCAAGAAGTCTCAAAGAGTTAAGCACCTGAGAAAACATGCTTAAAAACGTCAACATAAAGTTGGTGAGTTCATAGGATTAAGTAAAGCATAAGTATGGACTGCAAGATTTATAAACGTATGACTATTGTAACACATAAAATATCCATCAAAAGTAACTACGATTTGCACTAAGCTCATGAAACCAAAGCTATGACGTACATATGCAATTTAATGCACAAATAAAGTATAGTGCCCAAGTAGGTGGCCAACCAGAAACCACCTAGATTACCGACATGGTATACGTCCGTTTGATTGACCCTCCTATACAAGTAAGAATCACCACTACCCGGACAGGGATGTCAATCCCAATAGATCTATTTATAAAACTTGTGCTTACATCTAGTAATTAACGGTTCATGATAGTGGGCAAATAGTGGTGGAACGCTACTTAGGCAAATTCGTAATCATGTAAAGTAAAGTACTTGCGTCCAACGTAAGAACGAGCAATGTTTCTCACCCCAAAAGTTTAAAGCATTCGTAAATCGAGTAAAACGTGTGGCTATAATCTCACCTTAAGCCAAACGATGAGTGAAGAAAATAATCAAAGAACGAAACACGAGCACGAAATCCTAACCGCGACCTAATTGAATAACGGTGCGTCTTAATGCAAAATAAAGGTAAAATAATGCATATGCTATTTTTAGAAAGTTGGTATCACCCGCATGTGTTTGTGTCTTAGGTTTATTAGTCAAAACGTGATTTCGTAAAAAATATAAGGTTTTAGTTAAGTCTCGACGTTAAACCGAACATTACTATTTTTTGCAACTTTTAGAAATCGCGAACATCATCCGATGTCTAATTATTTTCATTAATTTTACATTTCGCCTAAACACGCTGAGTGACCTTAAAAAGTCTAGTTGCCACTTTTATTTCGCCATTATATACTTTTCGCCTATTTTAAGTTACCATTTTTAATAAAACTCCTAACGCTTTCCTAATAACGTTTTTAAAAAGTTTCTAATGCGCCTAAATAATACATTCGGGTTACTACATAATTCGCTAAGGTTTTTATAGCTCAAACGGACCTGAAAATGCTCGAAAACCCATTTTTAAAACTCAATCAGCTCACTTTTAACTTTGAAAATTCCCATATTTAGTCCGTCTTTGATAGAGCGTATCTCCTTCGTTATAATGATTCAAGGTTCTATCGAAACTCACGTTTGAAGGAAAAATCATAATCTACAAGTTTTCTTTTATAAATTTTAGCCGAAGCGGACCCAAAATGGGTTAAAACACGATTTAAAAAGCTGGACAGAATGTGTCCGAAATGGTTTTGAGCTCGAAAAACATAAGTGGTTCGTCAAACTTAAAACGACCATATCTCATTCGTTATAAGGCGGATTTTTTATACCAAAATTTGCGTATTAAAGTATACTAACATAGCTTTAAGGTTTTAGCTTCTCAAAACATTTTTAAAGACCCATTAAGCCACGTTTTAATTCTGGACATAATGTATGTTTTACCCAAATCTTAACCAAAATCAACCACAACTTCAACAACATCCTTAATCCTATCCTAACTCTTCCACCAATGTTTCAATCAACAAACGAACACTAAATCTAGCTTAACCCTTCAGTAAACATCACTTAACAACAAGTTTAGTCACTAATCTAACTTAGATACTATAATAACAACATAATAAGTGCAAGAACAAGTAAAATACTTCCATCTTTTAAAAACCTATTTGATTAGTTTATAAAAACATTACACAAACATATGAGTGGCATTATTTCAAGAAGAATTCATAAGAAACTCAAGAAAGAACCAAATCAAAAGAAAAGAGCTTAGGAAAAACTTACAAATGAAGAAGAAAGATTAGGAGCCCTAGTTTTTATAAACCCAACTAATGATCTTGAATAACCCACAAGAACTTATGAAACCCTAGCTTAGATTCTTTAACTCAACCTTAAAAACACTTAGAACCACCTTAGAAATGAACTTTTAACACCTTTTAATGCTTGAAATAAAGAAGAAATACCCTGGGGGAGGGTTTATGAGTCGTGGCTATAAGGAGAGAAAGGAAGAGATGGAGATGTTTTTCTTAGTTGCAAGAAATGAAGTGAACCCTAATGTGAAGTATATGTGATATTTATATGAAGAAATTTTGGGTTTAGGGTTAGCAACCTTGACTAGTCAATGGCACACACACTTGTTAAGTGTGTGTGCATGTGTCGTCGTGTATACTAGAACCAAAAGGAAGGAAGTGCCAATTTTTGTGAACCAAAAACATTATACTTGAGCCATGGTTAAATTGGTTGGTCAAATGCTAGTCAAATGTGCAAGTAACTTACATGATCACATGTTTATGTTTACTACAAGATCCCATGTATGAGAGTTACATTTAGGGATGTCACTTTCCTTCTCTTACACATCATGTATATGCTAATATCAAAAAGATGTTCTCCCAGTTTATTTCATGCATTATCCAAAATTCTTAGCTATGAGGGGGGATAGATTTTTCAAAATTTTGATCTTAATGAGTTCATGAGATGATAATATGAGTTTACATGCAAAGGTGGTAACTTACGGGGTCATATGCATGCACTAAACGCTAAAAATGCAAAACGTACGTGTTTAATGTAAAATTCGTAAACGTAAGTGTACATGACCTATGTAACACTTAAAAATGATCGTAACACGTATAATATAAGTAGACTATAATTAGTCCAAAGTCGAAATGCATCCGAAGATGTTTTTCAGTATACACGAGACAACTTCCCGGTTTTAGGTCAAATTGACTACGAAAGTTATCAAAGTAAAAATAATGCAAGTTAATAATAAAATATTAACCTGTGAAATTTTTAGGTGTCACAAAACCTAAGAAGCTATCTTTTCACTTGCATTTGCTTTGTCCTTAAAATAATGTGTAATATACTGAAACATAGTTTAAGACGGTAATTTTGACCCAAATTAAAAAATATTATGGCATATATCGGTGAAACTATAGTTTTAAAAGCGTCTCATGGATAGAAATTATATGAATAGCATAAAAACGCTACCACTCAAAAATTTCACCCAAAAAATATAAGGTTCGCCCCTAGATCTTTAGGAATAAAAGCATGCATCTTTAATGCTTATGAAAGTGTATCGGTAGTATATTAGATTCTAGAACTTGCTTTAGTGATGCATCCCGAGACTGCTAGTGAGATTGCATTTATGTGATTAGGATTTACTAAGTGATAAGAGGCATTAGGATAACCATTATTTTTAGCCTGCGTTTGTTATAGTTGTGTAGATCTCATTGGTCATATAACTACCCCCGCACCTTTGCTATGCTCTTATTTTTAGTGCAAGATACCCCTAGTACACCCCTCTGAGCCTATCCTTTGTAGATTATTATTTAAGAGCATTGTTTATGTCCCACTAAAATGTTATACTCAAATCGCCTTAGCCCCTCTTGTATGTATTCATTTTAGTACATTATTATGAACACAATTATTTAACCCTGGTTAATTGTTTGCTTGATTACATAGTTGCTAAGTCGAGTCGTTCATTAGTGTGTACAGTTTTAGGACAATTGGGAATCATGGTAGTTTCTACTTTTATGGAGAAATGGAGAAGAAAGTCAACTTATTACCCACATACGTGCTTAATATACTCCATTTTATTGATCTTTTTAATTTGGGTCATTGGTTAGTTTATTATTGAGTTATTAAAAAACTCAAGTGTTGGGATGTCAATATAAATCCCGAGTCATGTATATTATTTATTTTATTTTCAACAGATTAATGATGGTAGGGCAAACGTGTATTTAAAAGAAAGAAAAAAAGAGAAAAAGAAAAACATCAAAAAAAAGCAAAAAAGCAAAAAAAAAAAATAGAATATACGGACTGCCATCCTGCTTATGTATAAGTCAAGAAAGAGTCGAGAAAACAAAAGAAAGAGTTTGATGTAGAGTTTTGTACAATTGATAGAGTTTTGCCGAGTCTTGGCTTAGCAACGCCTTTTTACATGTGATCTTGTGAATAATTTACTTGCAACCAGTAAATATACTCATTATCCCTTACCAAGTTTTCCATACCCTACACCTAACGTTGCAACCCTTGAAAAGACCTGTTTGATAGTATTTACTAGGTGCTTACGCCAAAGTGGTGGAGGTTTGATCCTTTATCAAGCTTATGGAAATCTATATGTTATGCCAGGTAGTGAGTGTTATTTTTCCGTTTCTAATATTGTTATAATTCATTATACACTTGAGAGAAAAGAGAGAATCCAAACACTTATATGAGGTGATAGTATATAATTTCCGTGCTTTTATTACAAGGTTAATCCGGTTGTGCCATAAGTTATCTTAACTTAGTAGGTTAAATGCTTCCGACTTTGCTATTTATTAGGTAGAAAAGCTCATTTGCTTAAGGACAAGCAAATCCTAAGTGTATGGGTATTTAATGAGGTGTCATTTTATACATTTTTTCAAGGTCATTTAACCCTTAAAATCATGCAAATATTGTAGCCCTTGCCCTTTTCTGAGATTTGAATGTTCTAATTTAGTCCTTCGACTTTTTGACTTTTGTTAGTTTTGTTAGAACAAGTACCGTGTTGACGGTGGTGAATTAATGTGATTTTGGTTGTTTGGTGTTTTTGTTGCTTGTGTTAATCCTTTTTAGAGGATTTTATC
>BQNB010058221.1:9116-37854 GCA_026074375.1 Tanacetum coccineum
GCTTTGAGATTGAGATTGTGCTGTTTGCATTTTGCTATTTTAGGTGAGTTCTTGTAGCCCCATTTTTCTACTGTTTTTTTTTGTTTGGGGAAAATGATACTTAAATGTATTTTGAACTGTTTTGAATTAAACTATGCAAAATGTGGTTTTGTTTTTGGGACAAGATATGTGCTTATGACTTCTATGTGAATATTATGTGTTGTATGATTGTTTGGATCGGAGGGGTACGCCTATCCCAGTATTTGTGTGGTTATTAGAGTGGCTGGGTATGCCTACCCTGGTATGTGTAAGGTCCTGCCCTAATCTAGTGCTCCAGCTGGTAGGCCCTTTAGGTGCGTATGTGAAATATTGTGATCGACTAGCGGAATTTCTAGGTCATGTTACATGATTAGCTGGGATGCTAAGTCATGGGTTGTTTGCATATATTCATTGTCATATTGTACTATTGTCCACTGTTTTGAAATATTGGCACGGCTTTTGGGTTTAAGGTCAAACCTACGAGCTCACCAATATTATTGTTGACGTTTTCGAGTATCATTTTCAAGTGAAGTGAAAGAGGAATAAGTTGGTGATATGTGATAGCAGACTTAGAAGTATCATATGTGGATTTTTCATGTGAAATCTTG
This sequence comes from Tanacetum coccineum, assembly GCA_026074375.1. Classification (NCBI taxonomy): domain Eukaryota; kingdom Viridiplantae; phylum Streptophyta; class Magnoliopsida; order Asterales; family Asteraceae; genus Tanacetum; species Tanacetum coccineum. The sequence continues at coordinate 9,743 of BQNB010058221.1, forward strand.
CTTGTTTATTTTATTTGGTTTTAGTATTTGGAAGATTTTGGTTTAAGTTTGGATTTGGACCCCTATGTGGGCTATTGGAATTGTAAGAGGTTATGGATTTGATTGTGATTTAGGGCATCACTTGAGGTTGTTCGAGATTGATGGTTTTTGTAACACTTGAAGTTTATGAATTGTAGTTTTCTTTATATTGTATCTTGTTTTATGATTGATCATTATGTTGTGCTCCTGAGTTTCCGCCATTGTCAGGGTGTGACAATTACCAACATGTCCGGACTGACCAAACGGATTATCAGTACGTGTAGCAGAATTGGCATTAAGCAAATCGTCTTCAATATCTGACCAATAGTACATGATTGTATCACACTATCACTAATTGGCATTAAGCTAATCGAACTATTAGATTTGGCATTAAGCTATCGAGATGGGTTTTGGACCAATACCCTTTTCACAATTCTAAGATGGGTTTTGTATGACACTATCACTAATTAGACCAATACCCTTTTTACAAAAGCATATATCCTACATTTATGCGTATCAGTATTGTATCACACTATCACTAATTACATAATTTAACCAAAGCGTGGACAAAAACAGGTAGTCATCTACCTTAACCAACATCACAAATAGCAAAAAAAACAAACAAAGAAAGAAACCTGGTTGCACAGTGGGTATAAATGCTATGCGTCATCCAGTCATTGCCTTGCCAAGTTAGCCTACTAGAGCTACTCACTTTGATCAATTAGCCAAGATTCTGATCGGATACGAAATCACTGGTGCTAGTCGGATCTTCAATGACCCATTTCATTTACCCATATTACAACAATCATCATAGCCTATTCGAAAAACATCATAACAAATTACGCGCATAGCACAAAACATAAGCAATCCCGAACTGTAAATCTGCAAAAGTACAATGACTAAATAAGTGTCATCTTTCTATTCCCCAAACAAAACACAAATACAGCAACCAAACTGGAAATAAAAAACCCTCAAATTGAAACCCTTACAGATCGAAGCATTAATCTACACATATAAAAACCCTCAGAAGTTACACCATTAATCTACACACACAACCGCAATCATAACTATCCAACACGCCATAAATAAATAAGCATACATATCATATGTCAATCAAATTTGGATAAAAAAGTTTCAATCTTTATAAACTTAACTGATTCAAGGTGCTCTTTCATGTCTACCAAGAATGGTAATGAGAACTAAATACCTTTTTTTATCAAACCCCTTTACCAAACATCCTCTATTTGTGTTGTGTGATGTTAAATGGATTTATAAACTCATCTATTCTCCATTAAACTTTTTTGAAGATTTGTGTGTGTGTCTTTGGGATAAAGATGGATTAATAAATAACCGGTGCGTAAGACATATCACTTTGAGGATCGGTATGTGTTGAGATTGTTCCAGAGACACAAAAACCAAAACGTAAAGAGGCAGGTTAAACCCCAACGGAGCCCAACTCGGATCCCAGCAATGGGCTAGCGTGATGGGTTTTAGTATATAGAGTAATTTTCATTTTGAGAGGGTCTGTTCTACAATACGAATCAGGGCTCTCGAAATCTACGGGACGACCTTGACCATAGAACCCATAGGGTTGTTCAGGGGCGGCTCAACCTATTCGGAGGACTAAAGCGAAGACTTCAAACGGGGCCTTTTTATCAAAGTTATTTGCCAAAAATCATTTATATACAATTTTTTATGCTTTTTATGTGAAATTTTTAATTAGTTTATCGAAATCTATTTACTATACTATACTATTTTATTTTCAATTAATAAATGAACCAATAAATCTAATATTTTGGACGGCACTTTCAATCGTATATAGCTTTTAATTGAATTTAGTTTTGAAATATGTCTTTCTGCCGAAGAAACTGTTATTGAAATGGTTAACATTATTCTATACGTCATATAAGTATTACTGAAAGAGCTTAGATTTATAATTTGATTAAGTATATCAACCATTGTAGCATTTTCACACGTATAATTTCTCTCAAAACTCTTAGTTTCAAAAATAAGTATATGCTGTTAATATCAAAACAATTGTTATATTATGCCTTAAATAACTTTTAAGGTTCACACAGCTATCTTTTTAGCTTCTTATCATCTAAGGATTTTAATTTTTAAATGCTAAATAATATAAAGATACCTTCATACACTCAAAATAGTCAAATTTACTTTCTAGTGATGTAATAACTTGATCGACAATGTATATGAAATAATCGGTTTTGAAAGTCTCTTCGTTGGTTTTTGTAGCTTCATTGACAACATCGTCATCATATTTTCTATTTCTACAAATAGCTCGCTTTCCTTTCAAATTTTCGATCTACATTTATTTTTCTTTTACAATTTCTTTAGTGGAAACTAAAGCATCTTTAAAAGCAAATTTGATTGAAGAATGATATATGCATAGATCAGAGAAATCCAGAGAGTGAAAATATGTTTGTAGGTGTGAAAAAATAAACGTCAATTCATTAATGTAAATAGTTTAATGGCTGTTATCACATTGCTTAATTTAACTTTTGGTTATTATTTTTGCAAAAATCAATCTTTTATATACTTAATATATTTGAACTTATATTTCTTCAACACTTAAGGTTAAAAAATGAAAGTTATAAACAAAAGAGGTCCAAATATTTAATTATTTAACATTTATCGATTGATTGGAGAGTTTAATAATCGGATCTCTTAAGATGACGGCAAAAAAACACATTAGTGACTTTATATATATACTGTTGGAATATGGTAGTTGGATCTGTGGTTTATATGACTAGAGGTACATGAGCATATTAGGGGCACACACGTTAAACACATAGAATGCGTTTATTATTTAGTATACTTCACGTAATGTATTTAAATAGCCGTTACAATTTATAAATAACTAGCGATTATTTAAATATGTAAACCAAGGGACTAAATTAACAAAACCTAAACCATAGGGGGCCTATGGGGGCTGGCCATATGTGTTTGAGAGAGAGGGGTTTTTGAGTCGGTTTAGGAGAGGGACAAAGGAAAGGAATGAAGGTTTCCTTGTTCTACAAGGACTATGGCATGGTACCTATATAAACACCCATTCCCTAGCTTATTCCTCATTCATTCAAACCCTAAAACCTAAATTAGATTTTCGGTTCTCCTCTCTCCCAAAAACCTTCGACCGAAAAACCCTACCAAAGGGATTCTGGTTTTTCCTCTTTTTCTTCATTTGATTTCGACAATAACCCTAAAGGGTTTCTAAGTGCGATTTGTTATCCCACAAGGCTCGAATTCAGGTTAAGATCTTCAATGAATTCAGTTTACTAGTTCTCCTAAGAGACAATGATTTAAAACCTTAAAAGGGTTTTGGTTTTCTTGGTTTTCGGTTCAACCAAAATCGCATAAACCCTAATTAGGGTTTGGAGATTTTTAGTTCTAATAACAAGGGTTTTATTTGTAAGATTCGATCCAAGAAAGGTGTAACACAAGGTGTTTGTAAGGCGTGAAGTAAAGACTGACATCTTGACATGTTCGTTGGACGTGTTTGTGTGAGCAACCATAGAGGTGACAACTTAGTCACTAAGTTTCCAAGTAAAGATTCTCGTTGTTTGCTTTAAGTCATTCAACAAAATGTTAGTGTTTCTTTTCCTTATACATGTGTTAATCTTTAATGTCAAACTAGATCCATCCATTGCGTACTCGTAGTAAAAGTGGTTTACTAGTTATAAAATTCCAACAGTGGCATCACGAGTCAACCTCGTTTGGTGTTATGGGTTACACACTTATAAACACGCTAGAACAGCATGAGAAACATTAATTTATTGTTTTAATTGAAAATTATGGCACCAATATGCAATTCTTGCCATAAAGAATAAATAAAAACCTAGAATCCTGCTTTAATGCTAGTTAATGGATTGAATAAAAATAGAATTTAAATTAATAGTTAATTGAGAGTGTTAAATTTTCTATCTTTTTTCCCATTATCCCGGCCTTAAGACTCATGCAATCATGTTATATGATAGATGTGGCGATCTAGGCACTTTAGCATAAAACCTATTGAGAGTCTTTTGGTTCTTCGTTTGGGGAAGACTCATTTGAGACCTCGAGGCATTACGTGATTTACTGCTTTTTGAATAGAGTCTGTCTTCACCTCATCCCTACTTTCTGTCTGTTTAATGTGCTTATGTGTTTATACTCCTTGAGACTTGTGACTATATGCAAAAGATTTTTTGAAACTCTAAACAGACTAAATACTTAAAGAGAAACTTGGTTTTATTTTGTCTGTAATATTACACACATAATTATATACTCCTTGTGACCTGTTATGTGTTATGTGCAAAACTTGGTTTTGAACAAATAAATACGGACATTAAACTATGAAACTTGTTTTCTTAGAGAGATAAAAGTTTTTCTTAAATACATCATCAGTCAATTGTTATAATCGGCTCACCCATCTTGAACAAACTATAAGAGAGGTATAAGGCAGGACTTTCCCTAAAGAAGTCGGGTTTTTAATAAGCTTCGCGCTGACCCGTTTCTCTGCTTCTTTGTGCGTTCAAATGGAGCTACCGAGAACTATTGACAAGATGATGTCTAGATTAAAAGTTAACAAAAGGTTTTCTTAACTTGTGCTACAAAGATGTTTTGCATGCTTCTTTGTATACGATTTTGTCACATATTTTTGTAAAATTTATGTGTATACCCTTATATGAATTTTAAGTCTAATGCCAACCAAAGTAAGAACACGTGCAGTTGGTTTGACCTCTTTGGTCAGACCTTAGGGCCTTTCCGACCCATGGCAAAAAATTTCATAGGTCAGATCTATGTCAATTTTTGCATGTTCTTCTTTGGTGGACTTAAATCGAGTATGCTTGGTCAGACCTTGGACCCGAGGCATAAGATGAGACTAAACATGCACTTGACATTACTATAAAAGTTACTAATGTTATAGGTCTAATAAAAACTAAGAGTTGCATCTATTATATGCAATAAACGCTCAACGCTTACCTCTTACCCTACTTGTTTACACGTTGGTTAGACCTTCGGTAATAAGTGGGAGGTCAAGTTGGATCTTAGTCTTATTAGTAATTAATTGGGTAGTTATTTCTTTTAAGAATTTAATTATCGAAAATACTAATAAATGAACTTTTTCTAATTGTAGATGACTACCATAGTCGTAAACAATTAGGTTTTTAGGGCTTTCTTTGAGAAACAAAAACTATCTGGACCTAACTTTATGGAGTGGTATCGACAACTTCGTATTGTCCTATCAGCCAAAGATAAGTTAAACTATCTAGAGCTCCTAATTCCTGCTACTCCTGTCCCAGCTGTTGTTGGACAGCAAGTTCCTCCCGAAACTCTTGCAGCTCACACCGCATGGGTTAATGGACAAAAGGAAATTGTTGTACTCATGCTTATGACCATGTAACCAGATCTCCAACGAAATCTAGAAACCCTTGGTGCATATGACATGCTTAAGGAGTTAAAAACTCTGTTTGCTTAACAAGCAGAGCAAGAACTTCTTCAAACTGTGAGAGAGTTTCACGCATACAAACAGGAAGAAGGACAGTCTGTAAGCTCATACGTTCTTAAGATGAAGGGCTATATAGATAATTTGGAGCATCTAGGTCACCCTGTGTCACTATCCCTAGCAGTGAGTCTAATCTTGGTCTCTCTGCGAAAGGAATATGACAGCTTTATGCAAAACTATAATATGTACAGAATGGGGAAGACATTAAATGAGTTGCATGCAATGCTTAAGCTACATGAGCAAACTCTACCAAAGAGAGATGTACATGCTCTTCATGCAAAAAGAGCAGGAAAGGTCCAAAAGAAAAACAAAAACAAGAAACTCTAATTGGCTGCTAGGGGAACAATAAAGGGAAAGGGAAGTCTAAGCTTTCTTATGCTCCTAAACCCAAGATTCCTCCGCCACCCAAGAAGGAAGATCCTGCTAAGGACTCATTTTGTCATCACTACGGTGATACAGGCCATTGGAAGCGGAACTGTCCCCAATATCTATTCGAGTTTCTAAAGAACAAGAAGCTACCTCAAGGAGCTAGTACTTTAGGTATCTTTACTATAGAACTTTTTACTTTTCTTGGTATATCTTGGGTATACGATATGGGCTGTGGGACACATATTTGTAATACTACTTAGGGATTCAGGAGAAGTAGGAAGCTGAAGCCAGGAGCTTTGAGTCTATACATGGGTAATGGCAACGTGCAACCGTTGAAGCTATTGGATCTTATGATTTGTGTTTCCCTAGTGGATTAGTTATAGTTTTACAAAATTGTCATTATGCTCCTTATATAACTAGAGGAGTCATTTTAGTTTCTCGTTTGTATGATGATGGTTTTATTAACTGTTTTGAGAATGATAATTCAATTTCATTATGCTCTTCTCTTATAACTAGAGGAGTATATTTCAGTTTTTCTCGTTTGTATGAACGATGGATCTTTATTAACCATTTGAGGATGATAATTCAATATTCAGTTTCTCAAGAATAATTTGATTTATTTTAATTGCATATTGATGATCATCAAATATATGTCTATATATATCTAATAAACTTATAGCATCTATTTATCCCCAAGATATATAACCCATTTTGTATAGTTATTGCTAAAGATATGCGTACTTAATCAGTTTATATGTTGCATGCATAATTGCTGTAGTAATTACTGGAGTAATTGAGTGTGAAAGATAGAAAAGAGCGCGCATTCTAGAGCTTAAATGAAGATATTTTGAAGATTCCTATTATGATAGACAATGCCCGCTATCCATCAAGGAAGATACAGGCGTATATTCGTGCCCTTGCCACTCACAAAGATCCACAAGGAATGAGACTCAACTACGCCCTTAATCCCAGATATTCTCAATACGACCGTATTCAAGCATATGTAATCAATCTCTAATATTTTGGAAAAACGATATCAAACGTAGCGTCCCCTATCCAAGAAATCCCCAAGTTCGCCCGTCATCCATCCGACATTCCTAGACTTCTTATAAACAAGAAAATCTCAACTTGGATACGCCGTATCCATCCGACTTCCAGACCTTATAAATAGAAAACTCAAAAACGAGTTTTAAGTGTGCTAAATCATATTCTCGATACCTAAACCATAAAAGTCGATTTTTAGAGGAGAAAAAGAGTAGAAGAGGTCGAGCAAAGTTATCAATTCCATAGGAGACAATGTGTAATTCCATATACTTTAGTAATCGTTCAGTTTTTGGTATCATTCGTTAACTCGGTTAGTTTACCTTGGCTAAATAATTGCTCTTGTATTTATTATGACGTTTGAAGGCTAATACCTTCGGGTATTAGCCATTATTATGAAGATTTGAATGTTTGGTATTTGTTTATCTTGATTTCTTAATTTTTTGTTGAGTGCTTATTTATTTTTAGCGATTTATACTCGTTTACGCGCTTTTGTATGCGACATATCATTCAACTGGATCTAGTAAAGCGGACCAAGCAGATCTAGAGTCCTGGATAGCTGTCCATATAGTAGTTTATACATCTAGAATCATAGTTACAAAAATATTGTCCTTCTAAGTCTGTGTCTAGGATACACTTCGGGCTTAACTAGTTAATTGAATATTGCCAATGGTTTATTGATCGTGTTGACTAGCAGGTGACCTTGATAATTCAACAAGTAACATTCTGATTCCATTGGATAGTTGGACAAGTGGACTACTAGTATATTGATTGCCATTAAGCGGTAAGTGGGTAAAGTCTCTATGAGCTAGGGTGTAGGATCCCGTTATCACTTCACTTCATATAATCGATCACGAAATCGGACTAGAAATGAGAAAGAGAGATGAGTTGTTTAGAGAAAGAAAGAGGAGAGAGAAAGAGGAGAGAGAAATAAGAGAGAGAAGAGAAAAGATATTTTAGATATTTTAAACAACTTCAACAACTTACTCTTTTCTAAATAGAAAAGAGTTTATATACCCCGACACGTAAAAGTGACTCGCGGGATATTTAACTAGGACCCGAGCTCGGGTTTTGCTTGGGATTAAATCCGAAACATATACAATATCACCGTACAACAAGTGCAGTCTTCTTAGGCTGGAAACCCCCTTCTTTTCTGTTAGAAATTAGGATTAGAACTAACATAGGTTTAGCATAGGTTTGACTTAGATTAGATTTAACATAGATTAGATAACCAAAATATAAATTAATTTAGAGATTTAACCTGCTTCAAGTGTTCAACACCATACATTATCAACGAATTTATAACACCGACCGGGTACACTGCCATTAAAAGTGTCGTTTTTGTTAAGTAAGGCAAAAATCTAATTTTAAAACTTGAAAACATCTTAAATATTTACCCACACGACCATATCAGTCTCTGATTAATAAATTATAACTTGCTTCTTACAACTCTTCACTACATAGGAAACATATTTCATTCTGTAATAATATATTTGCATGTATATAAACTGCATTGGTCAATTCTTACCAGAATCATGAATCCAGTTGTTGCTCAACAAATTTCTCTTGCCAACGCCTTGGTTGCACCTAAGGATCAAGTTAACATTGGAAAGTGTAACATGAGAATTGATCCCACAAAGACTCAGAAAGAATCCACTTATCAAGTCGTTCTGGATACTCTCGCACTCTCTCCTTGCTATAATGCCTTCTTAATTACTGCTGATGTCCCTGAGTTGTACATGCAACAGTTCTGGTTCACCATCTCAAAGATTAAAGACACTTCTTATTTCCAGATCACAAAGCTCGATTAAAAAGAAGTGCAGAATTGTGTGTAGATGTTTTTTTGTGAAGTTCTCCAAATTTTTATCCTAGACTTCCTAAATAAGAGTTTGTTGAACCACCTTCTCATGAAGAAATTGTCTTATTCATCAAAGAAATTGGATACAAAGGAGATCTGGAATCTATTACTAAGCTGGTTACTAATCACATGTACCAACCATAGAGAACCTTTACGACCATCATCAATAGATGTCTTTCTAGGAAAACCTTAAGTCTTGACAAGATCGGACTATCAAGAGCACAAATCTTGTACGGGATGTACCACAAAAAGAATGTTGACATGGTGGAATTAGTTTGGGAAGATTTCATGTTCTAAATTGACAACAAAGTAACCAGTGCTAAAATACGAGAGAACATGCCATATCCCAGAGTCACAAAGGCTATTATCCAATACTTCATCTCTAAAGATGTAACAACCCGAGTTTTATGACGCGTATGACAATCGCGAATTCGACGTCATAATTATTATTTTATAAGTTCATGTGAACGAATGTCGACATTTAAATTTTATTTGTCATAAATAATTATTTTCGTATTTTATTACGAACGGAAATTAATTTTTTTTATTTTAGGACGTTTCGCGAGTCAACGTTTGACCACGCGTTCGTTAAACTTTTTAAGCATTGTAAAAATTTACGACGCGTCTCGTTATTATTTTTATGGTCGAAAATTATTATTTTGCGAACCTTGTCGTCTTTGTTTCTTGACCTTGGCCGAAGCTCGTGTTTTATTTAAATAGACATGTTTACCTTTACTTTGTACAAGTTTACATTTTTAATTAAATGTTACACAAAGAAATACAAGTAAATGATTTACAGAAAAAAATTATGCATGCTTGCTTGCTAGCCCTCCCTAGCCGATGCCTAGAGTACACAAACACACTCCAAACTTTGTTTTTCCATGTAACAATGATTATACATGTTTAGTTGCTTCCAAGGCTTGATTTAAAATCCTTTTATAAATACCTAGTAAGAACATAGAAGCAAAAGTTTTGTTTTCTCTTCTTCCTTTTCCTTGCTCCTGTCCGGCCACACTCACACACACATATACAAATTCTTTTTCCAAGTTTTGATCATTGAAATCCATATTAACCTCACTCAAAACTGGTTTAGATTAACCAAGAACCAAGTGTAAGTTTGTTTTCCTTTTCCTTCTTTCTTTTGAGTTCGAACGAGCCAAGCAAACGAACACCTTTGGTGTTTTGATTGTTCTAGCTATCTAATATTGTTTAGGTGATGTTTAATTAGTCATCCATGGTGAAAAATAACACATGCAAGATGTTTTCATGCATGTTGAGATTTCATTAAAATAAGAAGGTTTTGGGTTGATTGAATTAAAATATAGTTAGTGGGTGAGGATTTTAAGAAGGTTTAGTGAAGTTTGATTTGGTGAAAGTTGTGGTTTTGGGTTCGGTGGTGGGTTCGAACCAAGGGAAGACACATAAAGGTGTGTTTTATTGTTTGAATATTAATCAAGATTAATTGGGTAGATTTGGTTATTGATTAGATTAGTTGGATTTGATTTGGTATTGGTTTTGGTTTGGATTTGGGTTCGATTTTGGGCAAAAAAAAGGAATAGGAACAAGATGCAGGGTCTATCTATCGAGTCCGATCTTGCTAAAATAAGCATTGTGAGCATTCTTTTATATTTGCTTCGCTCGTCACGTTCATTTGATTTTATTTTACTTGTTGCATGTGAGGAAATCTATAAGATCTTGCGTCGTCTAGTTAGTTTTTGTTATAAATTGATTGAGCGAGTTAAATATGGATTATAGGCCATTTTTTATGTGTCGTGAATGAGTTTTCAGTCAAAAATGAATTTCGGTGCACTTTGTAACGTGTAAGTTTTGGGCAGAAACTTTGGCAAGGAAAATGAAAATCGAGATTTGATGAAATCAGATTTTTGATTGAAAAATATGATAAAGATTTCTTAGACGATTGTTTTCGATATATAAAATTGAGCTTCTAACTCTAATAAAACGAGAAAACTTAGAGCGAAAACGGATATACTTTTTAAGTGGTAAATTCAGCATTTCTAGGATATACTTAGTACGACAGAATTTTTAAACGTTCCGTTTTGGCACTTTCGGTCTGTTTCGGCCTTGGCGAAACACGAAAGTTTCTCGGAATGACGTTTTACTTTGCCGCGATCGCACTTCCCCCCGCCCATGCTCTCTTCACCCTCCCACCACCTCCGTGTGCCCAGCCTCACCCCCCCAAAACCACTGCTCAACCCCCACCACACCCCCCCCCACACACAGTTGGCTCCCACCCCTTCCTCGCATTCCTCCCCCTCCCCATCTTTTCCACTCTCCCCACACCCCCCCCCCCCCCCCCCCCCACCCCTACCGCCCCCTCCCCCATCCACGCCTCCCTCACCAGCATCACACTCAAAAATGTGGTGGGGGCAGTTTGGTCAATTTTATTGGTCAAGTTTCGGGTCTCGGCTAAAACTAAAAAGTTGTCATAAATGTCGTTTTGCATAAAATCTCTTTTGAGTCCGAGTCGTGAAAATGTGATATAACGGGTCGTTTTGAGCGGGTCAGATCTAGTAATATATATATATATTATTATATTATACTATATATATATATATATATTATATATTATATATAAGTCAAAGTCAAATAAAGTCCAAAGTTGACTTTGAAAGTCAAACGGCGTTGTTACTAGATATTGTCGGATGTTATAAAATATTAATAAACGCTACTATCATTCAAGTATAATATATTGGACATAATGATTGTTATGAACAAAGTGGATCTAAAATAAAAACTTTTAAATATTCGAAGATTACACGATACGAGTAAACGACAATCAAAATTGAGCGTTCGGATGTGCGATGAGATATATAAATAATTTTATTTTTTATATATTTATTAGAGGATAGAATTACTAAAAATGTAACTTTCTAAAAAATAGTAACTTTCCAAACAAAGGAAGTTTCCGAAAATAGAAAGTTTTCGATTTAAGTGACGTATAATATAAATGAAAGAATGATCGTAACTCAATTACGTGACGATTAGAATCTAGGACGCGCAAGTTGATTTCTCATCACATGTGTATGTATATATATATATATATATATATATAGTTTTAATAGTTGCGGTGTACGCACTATTCGATCGTACTTTATTGCAGTGTTGCAAAACAAGGTCTACAATGCCGATTAATCGCCGATTAGACCCTACAAGGCCACCAACCATGCCGATTAATGTAACAGGGTCAAACAAATAGGTCAACCGTGGTCAACTATGGTCAAACTTGCCGGAAACTTTCTAATTTTGCCAGAAGTACCTAAAACACACCATAAACTTGTTTTGATCACTTATATTAACTGTTTAAATCTATTACAAGTTATTTTTTAGAAAAAAACTTGCCAATATTATCTAAAACTTGACAGATTTACAACAAAAAATTGCGATATACGCAGATGTTGCCAATATGGGCCAATAGATCAATCCGCCGATTAATCCGCCTGATCGATTACAAGCCTACATGGTGGCTAGACGCCCGGCTAACGATTCATGAGTTTTGGCAACCCTTGCTTTATTGTATAGTATCGAGCAACATAATATTTATAGGTCGCGTTTGGAGGCTAGTTGTAGAGTAGTTCGTGATTGTTTCGGGATTTGATATGCGGCTTTTCATTACAGGTGGTCATGGCCTCGCTTTTATCTGTTTTAAAATGGGTTAACCATGAGGGGATATTGCTGTTTTATGAAAATGAGAACGCAATATGTTTTGATACTTAATATGATTCCATTACTATTGAGTATATGCCTTTTACTGTGTGACCGTTAGTTGCCTAGTTGTAGGTAAACGCTAATGCATTAAATAGATCTATTAGGTTTGACAACCCTGTTCGGGGTTTGAATTAGTTGGTGAACACACCGGTTATGGATATGTTTTGTGGTTAGTATTACGGGATGTGGCTATACTTCCCCTTGTCATTATTTAATCCTACGGAGAATGTGTTAAGTTTGGTACACGGACCATTTAGTTGGAAAATCATTATGCTAACTTGCAGGTAAGCAATGTTATACGCTTTCTTGAACCAAATATGCGTTCTAACTGTTATTTGTAACTCTATGAATTCACTCAACGTTTTGTTGATGTTTTTAAGCATGTATCTCAGGTTAGGTATTGTTGATGGCATGGATGGGATGGAACGCGGATATCAAGTACGGTGCCTCGGTGAAGTAGTGTCATATATTAAACAATGTGTTAGATACATGTCATGCTTATGACTTTAGAAATTAAATTTATACGTTGGTATTGGGACCTATGTAACTCTGATTTTTTTCTTATAAATAAAATAAATTTTGTATTATAAACGTATCTTTGAACATTTACTGGGACTCGTGTGCATGTATTATGAAGTTGCCCCTAATTATTGTATTTTCGTTGCGTATCAATTTTGGGGGAGTTACAAGAGTGTACAAGAGCCGAGTTGTAGTGAAACTAAGTCGTTTTTTAAAAACTGGACAACAAATGTTTTTGGAAAATTTACACGAGTCATTCCACCGTATGTACGATATTCCCTGAGCGCGTGTTGTTCCTGATCCTTAAAAGCCTTATGTGATGTTTCTGAAAATAGTAGCTCACATCACGAAGAGGATAATCAAGAAATTGATGAACCTTAAAGTGATATCATTCCCATTCGAAGGTCCATAAGGACACGACATGCTCCAGATCGAATGTGTTTAAACATCAAGGTTGATGAGTATGAGTTAGGGGATCTTAATGAACCCGCTAACTATAAATGTGGAAATGCAATCCATCAAGGTCGATAAATGGCTGAAAGCTATGAATGTGGAAATATAATCCATGAAAGACAATGAAGTTTGGGACTTAGATGATCTTCCTCCTAACGGAAAAACCATTGGTAGTAAATGGCTCTTCAAAAAGAAGACCGACATAGATAGAGCTGTACACACCGATAATGCTCGTCTTGTAGCGAAGGGCTTCAATCAAACCCCCAGGATTGATTATGAAGAATCCTTCTCTCCTGTTGCAGACATTAGAGCTATTAGGATTCTCATAGCTATAGTTGCATTTTATAACTATGAGATTTGGCAAATGGATGTCAAAACTGCTTTCCTTAATGGATATCTCTTTGAAGAGGTATACATGGAGCAACCTGAGGGTTTTATTAATCTAAAATTTCCAAACAGAGTATGCAAGCTAAAGCGTTCCATTTATGGACTTAAGAAAGCATCAAGGCAATGGAATAAACAATTTGATTATGAAATTAAGAAATTTAGTTTCACTCAAAATCGTGATGAGCCATGTGTATATATGAAAGTTAGTGGGAGTTATGTCACTTTCCTAATATTATATGTCGATGACATATTGATCATGGGAAACAATATTCCAATGTTACAAGATGTAAAATCTTACCTTGGAAGGTGTTTTGCTATGAAATATTTAGGAGAAGCTGCATATATTCTTGGAATCAAGATCTACAAAGATAGATCAAAGCAGTTAATTGGTTTGTGTCAAAGTTCTTATATTGAGAAAATCTTGAAAAGATATTTCATGGAGAATTCCAAACGTGGAAGTATCCCCATGCAAGAAAAACTCAAATTAAGTAAATCACATGGTGCTTCAACACCTGCTGAGGTGAAGCGCATGCAAAATGTACCATATGCTTTGGTGGTGGGATCCATTATGTATGTTGTGAGATGCACTCGCCCAGATGTTACGTTCGCTCAGAACATAACAAGCCGGTTTTAACAGAATCTATGTGAACTTTACTAGAATGCTGTTAAGAACATTCTGAAGTATCTTCGCAATACTAAAAATATGTTTCTTGTTTACGGTGGTGATATAAAACGAGAGCTCAAAGTTTCTTGCTACACTGATGCTGGATATCTAACGGATGCTGACGACTTGAAGTCTCAAACCGGATATGTATTCGTTTTAAATGGAAGTGCTGTTGACTGGAATAGTACAAAGCAAAGCATCTTCGCAACTTCATCTATAGAAGCTGAGTATATAGCTGTTTTAGACACCTCTAAGGAGGCGGTATGAGTTAGAAAATTCATTGTTGGGCTTGGAGTGGTACCCATAATTGAAGAACCCATAAAGATGTATTATGACAATATTGGAGCCATTACTATAGCTAATGAATCAGGAATCACTAAAGGTGCTAGACATTATCATACCAAAGTTCACTATTTGTGTAAGGTGATAGAGTATGACGACGTTAAGCTAGAAAAAGTTCATACATATGATAACTTAGCTGATCCTTTTACAAAAGCTTTAGATTTTCCTAAGCATTCAGAACATACTAAGATTATAGGAATGCTTCCAGCTAGTAATCTCATGAAAATCTGTGTTTTTCATTAGTATTTGGATAATTGGGATTGTAAGACAATTTTTATTTTCTGATGAATAAAGATACTTAGTATTTGTTTTCATTCATATAATAATTGTTATCCTATATTTGCATGTTTAATCCTTGTATGATTTTTCCATTCTAAACATGTCTATTGTTGGTTAACAATATAGGAATATTGTTACATAAGATAAATGTGAGTGCTGGTTGTATTTTTAAATACATGGATGGTTCCCACCAAACTCATATGTTATTCACAAGGGTTGCATATTGGACACCCCAACTTTCGTATATTTACTTTTGGATCCTAGTCATGAGTAAGATGTCGAAAATGGTTAAATAAGTCATCAGACTTGAGATACAAGCAAGTTCTACATGTGTGGATATTACTTTTTAAGTATAAGTCAAATGCTATCCTGAATAAGGTAGTTATAAAGGCTATTCTTGAAAGTGATGTGAAGCAGCATCCACAACACTTGTAGTCAACAAATAATTTGTTCCTCTAATTGACATGTGCAGAATGATACCATAGGCCCTCTAGAATTAATCAGATAATTGCATGGCCGTGCCCAAAGGGTAACTCAAGATGATTCTTGATTACATTTTGTAAATCTGAATTAACTTCGATAACGAGAACTAAATTGTTAAACAATATAGAATGAGTTAGGATCCATATCCATGGTTTAACGGTATCTAAACAAAGGGATGATATTAGCAAGAAATAAATAACCATTATACAGAGAATGTTCTTTGAACTTCATTTAAGGTATTTCTAGTTTAAATAACAAATGGAGTGTTGCTAGACGTTTCCATTATTAGTATAAACGCCGTCCACTACTCTAACTCCCAAGTGAGAGCTATTGAAATATGGTAGTTGGATCCATGGTTTATATGACTAGATGTATGTAAGCCTATTGGGGGCACACATGTTAAACACATAGAATGCGTTTATTATTTAATATACTTCACATAATGTATTTAAATAGCTGTTATAGTTTATAAATAACTAACGATTATTTAAATATGTAAACCAAGGGACTAAATTGACAAAACCTAAACCATAGGGGGCCTATGAGGGCCGGCCATATGTGTTTGAGAGAGAGGGGTTTTTGAGTCGGTTTAGGAAAGGGAAAAGGAAAGGAATGAAGGTTTCCTTGTTCCATAAGGACTAGGGTATGGTGCCTATATAAACACCCATTCCCTAGCTTATTCATCATTCATTTAAACCCTAAAACATAAATTAGATTTTTGGTTCTCCTCTCTCCCAAAAACCTTCGACCGAAAAACACTACCAAAGGGATTTCGATTTTTCCTCTTTTTCTTCATTCGATTTCGGCAAAAACCCTAAAGCGTTTCTAAGTATGATTTGTTATCCCACAAGGCTCGAATTCAGGTTAAGATCTTTAAGGAATTCGGTTTACTAGTTCTCCTAAGCGACAACGATTTAAAACCTCAAAAGGGTTTCGGTTTTCTTGGTTTTTAGTTCAACCAAAATCACATAAACCCTAATTAGGGTTTGGAGATTTTTGGTTCTAATAACAAGGGTTTTGTTTGTGAGATTCGATCAAAGAAAGGTGTAACACAAGGTGTTTGTGAGGCGTGAAGTAAAGACTAGCATTTTGACGTGTTCATTGGACGTGTTTGTGTAAGCAACCGTAGAGGTGACAACTTAGTCACTAAGTTTTCAAGTAAAGATTCTTGTTGTTTGCTTTAAGTCATTCAATAAAAGGTTAGTGTTTCTTTTCCTTATATATGTGTTAATCTTTAATGTCAAACTAGATCCATCCGCTGCTTACTCGTAGTAAAAGTGGTTTACTAGTTATAAAATTCAAACATATCCAAGGTCCTAAAAAATCCGGGTCCTTAAAAAATTAGGGCCTAAAGCCTAGCTTTACTTGCCTTACTCTTGAGCCACTATTAAGGCTGTTTAAACCACCATGTTGACGACGGGTAAGTGTGATTGTTTAATATTCACTAAGTCGGGTTAATAGCATCAGTGAGACACGAGATGTTGGTATTAAACACTTTCCACCATGATAAAGCTTCCTTGGAGGTCTTCACGGCTAAGTTGCACAAGATGAAGAGGCAGTGGCGGAGATAGGGAGAGGGCCCGGGGGGTAAGTGCCCTCTAGTGAAAAAAATTGTAGTGTAAAATTTATAAAATATTTGGCTTTTTTCTTAATTTGCCCCTCCTAAGAACCAATTTGTAGTGTAGTTCTTCAAAATTATCAAAAAGGGCCCCCCTTAAGTAAATATTTCTAGCTCCACCCCTACGAAGAGGTGATCTTCGGTTTGGAGGGCATCATTCACAAACATGACATGTAAGTATGTAACTGACCTCACATTGATACACCTTGTTGGGATTAAAAGACTTCTTGATGATCTTAAAGTTACTGCTGCTCAGGTTTGTGTTACTACTGCTAAGCTAAAGTTAGTGCTGTTCATTAACTTTAACGAAAAATACGCTAAGTAGTTAGTGCTGTTAGTATAAAGTTAGTACTGCTAGTTCACAGTTACTACTGTTAATATATATTAAACTGCTGGTGAAGATTGAAGAAAATATTCTACGTAGTTACTACTGCTTGTGCTCAGTTAATGCTGCTGGTGTATAAGTTACTACTGCTCAAAGATTAAGACTGCTGAAAGAGTTTCTACTGTTAGAGAAAGGATAAAGACAGAAGAAAGGAAAAAGATTATTTGAAGATCAAGATTACTTACGTGATAAGTATTAGTTATTTATAGAATAAATCATAGAGAATATTCTAAGTCTTATTAATATATTGTAAATCAACTAGGACTCATTGGTATATAAAAGGAGGTCCTAGGGTATAGAGTTTAATATGTTGTTTATGATTTGATAAGTGTTATTCATAGCTTTAAGGTTTTGTAACCCTAATACTAGGAGAGTATTCGTATTATTCTTAATAATATTAGAGCTTTTATTGTTTGTTGAATTATGATCCTGTGTTACTGTTTCATTAAGAATTCTTCTAATAATAAAGATTAGATTCCGCATAATCTTTAATACACTTAACAAAGTTTCTACTATAGTTGTGTTAGATTTATCTAATATAACTAAAGCTTAAACAAGCTTAAGGAATTTGATCTATTAAAGTGGGATCCAACAAGAGATATCCTACAACTGGGACAACAAGTGGTTAGGATTCATGATATTGATGCTGATGAAGACATTACCATAGTTAATGATGATAATGAGATATTTGATGTGGATGCTTTAGCTGGTGAAGAAGTATTTGTTGCAGAGCAAAGTGGAAATGTTTTTAAGGAAGTAGTTGATGTGATTGATGCTGCCAGTACAATTCCAATTAGTGCTGCTACAATAACTGATGTTGAAATTACTTTAGCTCAAGCACTGGCAGATTTAAAGAGTGCAAAACCCAAGGCTGATAAGGTTGTGATACAAGAACCAAAGCAGGGTACAACTATAACAACACCTACAACAATAATACCTGTACCAAAACCTCCACATGACAAAGGCAAAGGTGTTAGAGATCGTTTAAGCCATCTAGGATCATTTTACAAATAACATTAATATGCATAGCGGAATATAAAGAACAATAATGTTATTAAACAAGGTTTTATTATCATACGTTTCCACCAAGCCTCAAATCTATATGATCAGTATAGATCGTGTTACCACCTGTAATAGGGATCAAGTTACCTTGACCTTGAGGCTAAACCACACAAACTAGCTAGACGTCTACATTGTATCTTGTGTACACATACATACTTTTCTTGATACTAAAACTATGTGTCTATGATCTCTTTATATAGAGAGATCATAACTTACAAAGGAAGTTAACATAAAGATATAAACAAGTAAATCTTTTAAACATTAAGAAATATCTTCTGTTATCTTTATCTTCTCAAGGAGATCTTCATCATTTGACATTTTTGACAAAATCTTCCATAATTCTCCACCAGCTTGTAGAATTCCAATCTGCTAGATTTAGTCCTTATGTTTCATTTTTTATTTATTTTGTCTCATCAAATCTAGAATCCCAACACTTTGCAACACAACAATGAAAGTTTTCAAAATGAAAAACCATGCGAAAATCAAGATGCTCATAAATTTCCTGAATTTTTTGAAATAAACAAATTAAAAGCTCAACTTCAAGAAAAGAACAAAGTGATCAGTGAGTTAAATAAATTTGTAGGAAACTAGAAGGAGGGTTGAATAGTTTAACGGTTAATTTGACCTTTTTAAAACTTTGCTTATAAAACGCTTTGATTCGAGTTGTATGTCAATCAATCAACAATATGAATCACAACTAAATTATCTAATGTAATGAACTACGTAAACAACAACAATATAGAGAGATAGAGATAGAAACGATCAAACCAAGACACTAAGATTTATATTGGTTCGGCTATGAAGCACCTCTTCGTTCCTACTTCACTCCCCGAGTACTCCACTCGATATTTCACTATGTCAACAAGCTCCCTTTAGGCGGAGAAAACCGTTTACACGTCGCTTACTTTCATTTCCGACAGTAAGCTAGATGTCGAGTTCTAATCTTAGCTAGAACCAATCTAAGACTTCACTAAGTCTTTACACACTCACAAGATATATACTCTTGGATTGACACACAATCCAAATCACAAATACACAATTTACACAATTGGATCTACACACAATCCAATTTACACAACAACACAAAGTTAATATAATAAAGACTTGTGATCTTAAGGAGGAAGAAGGAGATCACTTAATAACAATTCGTATGTAGAAGAATACGATTGTTCTTCTCTTGCACTTGATTAGAAGAAGAAGGGAGGAAGAAAGAATTAATCACTTGAAACAAGATCAAGGTATGTTAGTGATTAAGATATGTGTTTTAGAAAGAAAGAAAGAAGAGAGAAAAGTAGATCTGAGAAAATTCGTGGCAAGAGGTTCTGTTTTTCAGATGGGGTGGCCCAGTATTTATAGGAGACAAAAAGAGCCGTTGTGCTGGCGGCGGTCCCGGCGGTCCCAAATATATTAGGGGGCCGCCGTAGACTACGCTCCTCTTTTTGTCTTTTTGTGGGGAAGGTGTTATCTGTTTTAGAACCTTCCATTTTGGGGGGAAAATCTTAAGCCCAAGCAATATTAACCACTAGGAACAAACCTCAGCCAGCATAAACTTCATTAAACCTATTTCTAGCAGTAGAAACCAACGCAACAGTAGTAACTACCAAATGTTAGCAGTACAAACAACGATATTCTAGCAGTATTAAAATTTACCAAGAAACTCCTTTGGCAGTAGCACCACAATGTTGGCAGTATAAACAAATCACCAATAATAATGTACCAATAGCAACCTTAACGAGTAGTACTAACAGTGTGCCTTAGCGTATTAACATTATGAAGGCCAGCACTAAAAGTATTTCGAGCTAGTATTAATGATAATCACTGTTAAGGATACTCTTTTTTTATGTATCCAGACAGCGCTGTTTTTAGTGTCACTAAACGCTGCACGAATCCTCACTAAAGTGCCTTTCTCCTTCTCCTGTATCATTTAGCGACACTTTATTTTGTCACAGATTGTTTAACTCCTTCCTCCCAAGCATTTCTGTGATGCTTTTAGATGTCATAACTGTTACTAATTTTTCATTCTCTTGGCAGTAGTAATATTACCTTGGCAGTATAAACTTACATTCGAACAATATTAACATATCTTGGACGAGCAGTATTAAATTTCATTCTTTGGCAGTATAAACTACCTTGTAGTAACATTATGTTGCATTTGATCTGGACAACTGCTTCTAATAGTTGTAACTTTTGTAAAAAAAACACCAAAACTCAAACAACCTTTATGCGTTTACAATCTCCAGTTAGTAGCAAATGCATCAACAACCAACTGCTACTTTTCAAGCTCATTCGTACTACCAGTAACCTCAGTCATGCCATCTTAACCCACCAGTAACCATACTCGTTGAAACAAAGCAGAGTTATTCGAAACTCAAAGTAAATCTATGATTCAACGATCAAAACCCTAGATAACTTAGGGTTTTCTTTACACCATTACAAATCCAATCATAACCAAAACATAACGATACCTGCTGCTTCTCATTGACGTTCTTCTGAATGTAAATTTATTCTTTTCTTTAAATCGCCAATTTGTTCCCTTGTCGAATTAAACCTTCATTCGAATAAGATCCAACAACATTCAAATAACGAATAAAAACAACATGATCTTGTAGCATCCTTTAATTGACGCCACCATCATGATCTTGAATACACATTAACAAGATCCCTTTCGTCCTATGAAATGTTTAACAATCAATCCGGTTTGATAAAACAATGTCACATGAATCATAAGCATAGATGGATCTTAGAAATAACTTGAAATTGAAGAAAACATGTTATCCCAATCATAAACAAATCATCATTCCACAAACATCATTTAATCAAGTGTATAAAGATACTAGCCACTCATAGCAATCAAAGGCATATTTCGAGAAATTAAAGGATTCATAAACATGATTAAAAGGTTCTTACAAAGTATGTAAAGATTACAAGAAATGAGGCTTGGATTCCTTGAAGAATTCTTGATGTTCTTAACCTCCTAAGATAGCTTCTTTCTCCTTTAAAATTTTAGGATTTTCCTGGAATTCTAAGAAGGGTTTATGGCTTTGAGAGAGTAGTAGAGATCTTTGTAATGAGATTGATTGATTATGAGATTTGTTTATCTCAAAACACTAGCCAAACACCCTATTTATACTACTATAAAGGCCTTGGGGTATTCAATGCTTGCCTTGGGGCCAAAGGGTCATAAGTTGCCAGGAAATAGGGGTCTAGATCCTTCTTGATCGTTCAAGGAGCTTCAAGATAAAAAGGGTTCATCAGACGCAAGGGAGCCACCCAGCTGGAGGTCTCAGCCGGCCGGCTAGGGCTTCGTCCCCGGGTAAGTGTCGCTCGATTTCTCGTTTAGGCTCTCCGTTTGAATCGTGCTTAGTCGTGGGTCTTTACACTTCAGTAATACTTTGTTTAGGCTCATCCTTGGGACTTGGAAGCTCAAATGGTTGGTTCTTGTACTCTCGAAATGCTTCCGATCTTTAGCCTTGATTTGGGATTCTTCGTACTCGTATAAAACTTGATTTCTTACAAATAACTTGCAAACACACTTTGATACAATAAAATAACAAAACCATATATAAATAGCCAAATAACTTATACAAAAGTACAGATAACGCTACTAAAAATATACTCAATTTGAGCGTTATCAACAACATCTAGTCCCTTAGTTGTTCTATTTGTGGGTTTAGTCCTCCAAGAGGTATGTGTCCCACACATCATGACTCTTGCATTACTCATTCAAGATCATCTAAGGTTTGCTTATCAAAAGTCTAGACTCTTGCAAGTGCACTAGTACAAAAAGTAGATTTGGTCACACCAAAAATGTATGACGGTATACATATAGTCACACATTCGCTAACTCTTGTGTGTGACAAAAGGTCGCGCAGCCGTAGGTCACCTACAGTCACGTTTTTGAGTTAGTGTCCATATCTACATTTTTGTGTGACTAATTAGGTACAAATTTAGTGACCGTAAATTTTGTACAACCAAACAAAGCATGTTTTTTTATATATTTAGTCACATACAATTAAGCATAAAGTGGCCAAAAGTGTTAATATGTGTGACCATATGGTGTTTAAAGTGAATAAATGTGTATTTTGTGTGACTATTGTTCATCCAATGGCCACATGAATTTTATGTTTGTGTGGCCTTTTATAATATTTAGTCACACAAAGCATGTTTGTTTTGGGTATTTAGTCACATACAATTAAGCATAAAGTGGCCAAAAGTGTTAATAAGTGTGACCATATGCTCTTTAAAGTGAAGAAATGTGTATTTTGTGTGACTATTGTTCATCCAATGGCCACATGAATTTTATGTTTGTGTGGCCTTTTGTAATATTTAGTCACACAAAGCATGTTTGTTTTGGGTATTTAGTCACATACAATTAAGCATAAAGTGGCCAAAAGTGTTAATAAGTGTGACCATATGCTGTTTAAAGTGAAGAAATATGTATTTTGTGTGACTATTGATCATCCAATGGCCACTTGAATTTTATGTTTGTGTGGCCTTTTGTAATATTTAGTCACACAAAGCATGTTTGTTTTGGGTATTTAGTCACATACAATTAAGCATAAAGTGGCCAAAAGTGTTAATAAGTGTGACCATATGCTGTTTAAAGTAAAGAAATGTGTATTTTGTGTGACTATTGATCATCCAATGGCCACATGAATTTTATGTTTGTGTGGCCTTTTGTAATATTTAGTCACACAAAGCATTTTTTTTGTATTTAGTCACATACAATTAAACATAAAGTGGCCAAAAGTGTTAATAAGTGTGACCATATGCTGTTTAAAGTAAAGAAATGTGTATTTTGTGTGACTATTGATCATCCAATGGCCACATGAATTTTATGTTTGTGTGGCCTTTTGTAATATTTAGTCACACAAAGCATGTTTGTTTTGGGTATTTAGTCACATACAATTAAGCATAAAGTGGCCAAAAGTGTTAATAAGTGTGACCATATGCTGTTTAAAGTGAAGTAAAAGTGTATTTTGTGTGACTGTTGTTCATCCAATGGCCACATGAATGTTATGTTTGTGTGGCCTTTTGTAATATTTAGTCACACAAAGCATGTTTGTTTTGGGTATTTAGTCACATACAATTAAGCATAAAGTGGCCAAAAGTGTTAATAAGTGTGACCATATGCTGTTTAAAGTGAAGAAATGTGTATTTTGTGTGACTATTGTTCATCCAATGGCCACATGAATTTTATGTTTGTGTGACCTTTTGTAATATTTAGTCACACAAAGCATGTTTGTTTTGGGTATTTAGTCATATACAATTAAGCATAAAGTGGCCAAAAGTGTTAATAAGTGTGACCATATGCTGTTTAAAGTGAAGAAATGTGTATTTTATGTGACTATTGTTCATCCAATGGCCACATGAATTTTATGTTTGTGTGGCCTTTTGTAATATTTAGTCACACAAAGAATTAAGCAAACAGTGACCAAAAGTGTTAATAAGTGTGACCATATGCATCTTTTAGTCACATTTAAGAAATCAATATATATCAAAACAAATTCAAATACAATAAAACTGGAATGTTTATAACTGAACCAAATATAAAATTATAATGCCGTACATATTAAAATTCTCAATAATTTAAGGACTTCTGAAGACTCTTCTTCTTAGCTTTCCTTTGCATTTCATCACTAGAGACGTAAACCTTTTTGCGCTTCGTATGTAATTTAGGTGCAGTTTTGTTCTCAACCTTCATTTGTATGGTACTTGGAGGTGTTGCCTGTAGGAAACAAAAGCCGCGTGTATCAAACACCGAATTAAATATGAAGAATTTTATATATGTAGGTTGATAAAACACAGGTATGTACCTTTGGATCTAAAACCACTTAATCCTTTAGCCATGCAAAAAAACCACCTACTGCATCCTTAACTATTTTGAAACTGTTATTTCCTACATCTGGTATGCATGTTGCATCCACTAAAGATGTATCAATTGACACTTTGTAGCAATCCTTTGGGAGTCCTTTGTTATGAAGCATTTATTTTCCATCAGTCTTGTATACGGTATTCAAAGCAATAATAGTTAATTTGTTTAAGTGCCACAGTTTGCACTTAATTGCCTAAAAAAATGATTTGTTGCATGTATGTATCAGAAATTAATTAAACAAAAGAATATATGAACATGTTGAAATGCATACTTGTGGTAGTACTAGTAGCGGAGACACATTTTCTTGTGATTAGGAATCTTGACGTGAAGAATCCTTCCGTATTGATCTAGTCCTTTTCTTAGATCTGACAGATTTAACGGTTTCCTATATATAAACACGGTAAATAAGACAAGTATGTAGAATTCAAAAATCACAAGGGGATGTTTTATTACTTACCCTTGTTTCCATTTCCTTTTTCAAAGTTACAAGTCTATTAGACTTCTAAATGCTCGCGTCATTCTCACATCCAACAACAGTTGTTCCGCCCTCCTCATAAGCGCTGCTATTTATAGGATTAATGTCCACCGGAGACACCTGCAATATAAATTAAGAAATGCATAGACTCATCAGTTTAGGATCAGTGCCTGCGATTTATAGTGTTGGGATTAAAAGTCTTCTTGATGCTGTTTGGATTACTGCTGCTCATGTTTGAAGTTAATGCTGCTTGGTTGATTTAATGCTGCTAGTGAACTTCAAAGAAAAATATGCCAAGTGTTTACTACTGCTAGTACAAAGTTAGTACTGCTAGTGAATATTAGTACTGCTCATGGTTAAGACTGCTCAGAGAAGTTAATGCTGATGAAGAAGTTAATACTGCTAGTGTATAAGTTAGTACTGTTTGTTAGTTAGTACTGCTTAGTATATAAGTTAGTGCTGTTAGTGTTAATTAGAAAATGAAATTGTTAACAACATAAAAAATGTCTTACATTTGGTGGTGTCAATTGAGTTGACATTGACTGAAACTGCCCCCCTTGTGCAGCCAACTGATTCTTCAGTGTAGTAACCATTCCCTCTGTTTGTGACATCTTGTTGGACAAATTCTGGATTAATAGTTCTTTTTCTTGACGTTCGCGTCTCTCATTATCAAGTTGACTTTGAAGTAACAAAATTCTTTCATCAGATGCTTGTCTGCTTCGAGGAAGATCAAAATACCTCTTGTATGTAACTCCACTTCCCACTCCTCTTGCATAACCTCCCTTTTCCTTACCTAATACAAATGTCATGGCATCAGTGCCATGATCAACCTTCAAGGTTCCTTCTTTGATCTTGTCCTCAGTTTCTTTCTGCACAATATGGGAAATAGGTTATTATACGAAAATGAACATAATAATAAAATTTGCAGTCAAACTTACAAGTTTATCTCCCACTGATCTAATCTCATCATCTGGATATTCTCCGTCTTTGTTTACCCTTCCTTTCAACCACAGTGTACCACGCGGGGGTTCTTCATCTGGTTCAATTTCTTTTTTTTCGATCTTATAAACATCAAATACATACACATGTAAGTTAAACCAATATAAACGAAAGTATGATGCTATTAAATGCAAATGTGCAAATGTGTAATCTTACCATTTTCTCTTTCACAAGTGCGTATCCACCTCGTCCCATTGTATGCTGATAAACAGACTTGGAACGCGCCATTTTAGCTGCAGCTGATTTCACCTTGCAACACAAAATCATAAGGCGTTTAGATGTAGTAATGCTGCTAGTATAGAACTAATATATATGGAAACACAAAATTATGAAAGATATATGGACTTAAATAAAAATGACTAATTAAAACCTTGTATTCCTCGGTGGCCGTGTACTTTACAAAATTGACCCATTCTTCGGCTTTTAAAATTGCACTATACTTCGCCGGGACTTCATTTAGTTTAGAAAGTGTATTTTGGTTGGGCAATATGTATGTTTGTCTCAATTTCCTTCTGAAATTCCTTAGAAGTTGACCAAGACGATTCATTACCAGCTTTCTGACTGTCAAGTCAACATCAAAATATCGCTGCAAAGATTAACACAATGTTGTTAATTAGTTGCACATAATGTAAATGCAGAGATAAACTTATGTAGTACTGGGTTAAAAAATAGTATATGTGTACCGTGATTTCATCCCATAGTTTATCTCTTGCTTCTGAATCCACCTTCTTCCAGGATAGAATCTTCAAACCTATATGCTCACGAACCATATCTCCTAAAAACTCGAAAACAATGCTTTGTGTTTTCCTGATATCCTATTCAACGCATCGAAGGTTACACTGAGCTTTATTCCATCAGGTTTTCCATATTCACTGTGAAACTTATATAACCTGGTTATGCCCCTGTTAACTACATTCCCATTTAAATGGTTGTTTCCATCCTCCTCATCCGCCTCATCAAAATACTCCTCTGATCGATATCCTAAATCGTCATTTTTATTATCATTATCATTATTATCGATTCCCTACTATACCCAAACTAAACCCGCACACTCTAAAAAAGGAACAAACTAAACCCCTTAACTCACACTTTTTCACAAAAATAAACCCTCCCCTAAACACAATATCTTCTAATACACAATTTAAAAAAAATAAATTTAAATTAAAAATTTAGAAAATTTTAGAAAATTTAGAAATTAAAAATGTTATAAAAAGCTTCAAAATTTAAATTATAACTTCCATAAATTTAATAAAAAAATAACAATCAAAATAAATAAAAAACTCAATCCGGTGATTCCAATTTTGTTAAGTAAATTTTTTTAACAATTATACATTTCACACAGACACTATAAGCCACTACAACCCAATGCATATGATCTAGGGGTGTTCAAACTAACCCTCACGATTGTTGTAATACTTTTATTGTATAACGACTTTTTAGCTCCTAATGTGAATATTTGTAAAAATCTACGTGTGAAAAATGATTAATGTGATCGTAATCTATAAACGTCGAGTAATATTTTTTGTTAATAAGTTATATATGAATATTTGAATGCAATTATTGTAACGGAATACTTACGTTTTATATGACTTTTAAATTCAATGTCATTTAATTTTACTAGAAAGACATTTCATGTACATTGTTTATATGGTTAAACTCGATTAAACGTCAAAAATGATTAACCGTGACCCGAACCGCCGGTAACCGCTCACTTCGGGTACCCGCACGTCTGGTTACCTGCGTAGTACGGTTCGATTTCGGATAGTAAAATTAATTACCCGCCCCGTGACGGATAGCTTAAATCTCCCAACAAATCGAATCGAACCGTGTAACACCCCGATTTTTACATATAGCAGCGGAAGCTAATCTGGGGTATTACTTCATGGAAACAACAATCATAATCATAGAAAACGACCCAAAAGAGACGTTTATTTAAAAGATATGTTATCATTCATTTCAAATCAGAGTTTTACAAAGCCAGGTCCCAAAATCTTGAAACATAAAATGTGAATGATAACAAGTTTTAGCCATCTTCATGTCCATGCCACTCCATGCTATAAGT
>BQNB010058222.1:5137-37852 GCA_026074375.1 Tanacetum coccineum
AACTTGCGAAAATCATAACTCATTCGTTATAATTATCTTTTTAGTGTTCTTTATACTCCCGGTTTCGTATTGAGATATTCTATCAAAATAAAATACTTCTAGAATTTATAAAATTTCGTACAGTAATAGTAAAAGTAAAATGTTATTATATAAAACTACTTTTTATATGTAACTTGTAAAAATCATAACTCTTTCATATTAATTCCATTTTTAGTGTACTTTATAGATTTGAAATCCTCATGAATTAATATGTCAAGATACAATATTCACATAATTTATTATATTATGTACTTTTATAGTTTTTATAAAAACACGTTTTAGCGTAATCTTACAAAATTCATATCTCCTTCGTTATTGATTCGTTTTTCATGTTCTTTACAGATTTGGAAACCTCATATTATGTACTAAATTATCATCAGGTTTATAGAATTTATAAAAATCTGAATTTATATAGAATGTATAAACTGTTCATACTTAATGTTTATAAAATTGTTTTTATTAACTTTTAACATAATTAAATTATTACAAGTTTTCTAATTTAATTAATAACACATCTTGTATATACTTCAAGTCTTCTAATTTATGTCCATCAAATAAAGTCCAAAATGTCCAAATAAAATGTCCATAATGTTTATTTATTTATAAAAACTATATAAATAAATATGTAACAATTAATTTCCAATTAATTATATAATTTATCCATTGCTTGTAAATCCTCAAATAAAACATGTTATTTCATTTCAACATATTTTAAATATCATTTTACTATGAACAAGTATTTCTTGAATTTATATAAACTTGATTTATTTTATAAACTTTATAAAATAATTACTAGGTGGTGATTAACTATATACTAAATATGTAAATATGAACTATCATAAATATGAAGTATAGGATTTTAGATAGACCTTTGATGAATGTATGAAGATGAAGAACATAAAACCAAACCCTAATTTGAAAATTCCAAGTGAAAACCCTAATTTCCAAAGAAACCCTAATTTCTAAAGAAACCCTAATTTCACTTTTATCTTGAAAAACCTTGTAAATTAAAACCCAAGATTCTAAATCACCTTGATACACCTTATATATTATACCTAAGAACACTTGTATGCTTGAACACTTTGTAAAATAAAAACTATGGTTGCTTTTGTTTAGGTATTTCCAACCGTTGCTTATTATAAGAAATAGGAGAGTTTAAGGCTTTGATTTATTTTGCAAATGAGTGTGTGTGTATTAGTTCACTTTAGGCTTAGTATTTATAGTACAATACTTGCAAAATACCACTAGTAAAAACCATCAAATGGTAAGTAAAAGGGATGGTTTGGTTTAGTTCTTTAGGGCATGGTTTAGTGATTAAATAATGTGTAGTATGACATTGTAGGAACATGTTGGATGGGACTAAACAAGAGCATGCTTTAAGGGGTGTTGGTTTCGTGTATATGCAGCTAAGGGGGGACAAAATGAGGCTTTTGGCGGCTTGGACACAATGGTTACTAGTTAGGGTTTGTATAATGGTTAAAGGTCAATGTTTAATAATCAAAAGTGAGTATTAGTGTTGGTGTATTTCTTTCATAGGGCTGGTTATCTATGATAATATGGGTAGATATTTTGTAAATTTTGGGTATTGGGTATTATTATGGGTATTTGTTGAAGTATAGTTGGTTAAAATGGTTTCAGTGCTGCACAAAAAGGCTCTCCACAACGCAAACGTAAGCGTTTTTAACATTTTAAACACGTAAAGTATAAAAATAAATTACAAAAAATTATAAATTATCTTCATAATAATAATATAACACTTGTTTGACGTAAGCTTTTATTTGTTTGATGCCCGTTTACTTTGGATGTTGATTTTTAGTTTACGTGATTTAATTCAAAGTGAACGCGTAAAAGTTTAAAATAATTAGATATTTATAGACGTAAAAAGATGTAAAAATGTGAATTGTTACACCAAGCACCATCACCCTACAATGCGATATTAGGACGCCTAGGAATGAAGAAGTTAGGAGCAATTGCTTCAACCGTACATGCTCTAATCAAGTTCCCAATTCAATCTGGCATAGCCACAATCAGAGGAGTAATAGTTAATGATGACCAACTAAAAGATCAGTTACGAAACATGCTTTGTGCTAATAAAGATATATTCGCATGGTCACCGGCTGATATGACAGGAATACTGCGCCATCTTGCTAAACACAAATTGAACATACATCTACGAACCTTCCTAGTAAAACAAAAGAAGCATGTGCTTGCTAAGGATCGAAACATAGCCGTTAGCAAAGAAGTAAAAAAACTTGCAGACGCTCGGATATTGAAGGAAGCATTCTTTTCGCGTTAGATACCTAATCCGGTAATGGTAAATCCAATGGCTCATGGCATATGTGTATTGATTTTACAAATCTCAATAAAGCATGTCCAAAAGATAGCTACCCTCTCCCAGAAATAGATCAAAAAATTGAATCTCTAGGCGATTTTAGATACAAATGTTTTCTTAACGCATACAAAGGATACCATCAAATACGAATAGCAAAAGAAGACAAAGAGAACACAACATTTCATACTGAGCATGGAACATTCTGCTATGAAAAAATGCCACTCGGATTAAAAAATGCACGTGCCACCTATCAACGCTTGGTGGACAAGTCTTTTTCGAAACAATTAGGCAGTAACATTGAAATATACGTTGATGACATGGTGATAAAAAGAAGAAATAAAGGAAGCTTAATGCTAGACATTGAAGAAACATTTTGCCCACTTTGACGCATCAACATGACGCTTAACCCAAAAAAGTGTATTTTTGGTGTCAAAACAGGTCAATTCTTAGGCCACATGATAACAAGTGGAGGATTTGAAGCAAATCCCGAGAAAGTTAAAGCAATAATAGACATGGTATCGCTACAAACAATCACTGAAGTGCAAAGTCTAAATGGCAAGTTGGCCGCCCTTGGTCGTTTCTTAGCACGGTCAGCTGAAAGGTCTTTACCTTTATTTAAAATGCTTAAACGCTGCATGAATAAAAAAGACTTCCGATGAAATAAAGAAGCGAAAGAGGCTTTTCAAGAATTAAAAGCGCACCTTAAATCTCTTCCAGCATTAACCGTCCTAACACCCGAAAAGGAGCTAATATTGTACCTCGCAGTAACACGTGAAGCAATAAGTTTCGTGCTTATGACAGAAAGAGACCACATCCAAAAGCCAATTTACTTTGTAAGTAAGGCACTACAAGGCCCTAAAGTCAACTACCCAACCCTCAAAAAGTTGGCACTCACTCTCGTTCACACAGCACGTCGACTGCATCGCTACTTCCAAGCGCACACCATATGTGTCCTCAATGATCAACCCATCAAACAGGTACTGCTGAAACTAGAAAATTCAGGAAGACTAGCTAAATGGGATATCGAGCTAGGTGAACATGACATCACATATAAACCTTGAACAACGGTTAAAGAACAAATTTTGGCAGACTTCGTGGCTGAGCCAACAATAAATGGTGTCCAAGACGTAACAAGTTTAATACCACAATGGCCGGCTGATCTTACATCACATACATGGACGTTTGGAGCAGGTTTTATTCTCATCGATCCACATGGAAACGAGGTCACATATGCTCTTAGATTCGATTTTCCTACCTCTAACAATGAGGTCGAGTATGAAGCACTCATAGCTGGTTTGGAACTTGCTACTCGTCTAGAAGTGAGTCATTTAAAAGTTTTTAGTGATTCACTCTTACTCACAAACCATGTTAAAGGGACATACGAGGCAAGAGAGGATCCAATGAAACGCTACTTAGCCAAGACGCAAAGGCTTCTGGAAAACTTTAAAAACTTCTCTCGATAACACAAATCCCTCGTTCTAAAAATAAGTAGGAGGACGCTCTTAGTAAGCTGGCATCATCATCTTTCGCACATCTCACTAAAAACATGTTGGTCGAAGTCAAACCATATAGAAGCATTGATGCAAAAGAGGTTCTCTCGGTCATAGAAATGGGAACAACCTGGATGGATCCCATAGTGGAGTACCTTAAAGATGGAAAGCTACCTGATGATCTGGTACTTGCCCGAAAAATTAGGATAAAGTCTCCTCAGTACTCAATCAAAGATGGCATCCTGTACAAGAAGCACATTTTGGTTTATGCGGGTCACATTCTGGCGCAAGGACGCTCACTTAAAAAGCCACAAGATTATGTTACTATTGGTCAACGATGTATTCAGGTGTGACAAAATTGGTCAGAGCATGTCGCAACTGTCAAGAACATGCTCCTGTTTAAAGAAAATCGCA
This sequence comes from Tanacetum coccineum, assembly GCA_026074375.1. NCBI lineage: Eukaryota > Viridiplantae > Streptophyta > Magnoliopsida > Asterales > Asteraceae > Tanacetum > Tanacetum coccineum. The sequence continues at coordinate 9,413 of BQNB010058222.1, forward strand.
TTGCAACATGACAAGCATCTCTAGTCCGTGGCCTTTTCAGCAATGGGGCATTGACTTAGTTGGACCATTTCCAGAAGCACCAAGTCGTGTAAAGTTTCTCGTTGTTGCAGTTGACTACTTCACAAAATGGGTGGAATCCAAACCGCTGGCCACAGTCACTGCCAAGAACATCCTCAAGTTCGTATGGAAAAATAACGTGTGTCGTTTTGGCATTCCTGGTATAATCATTAGCGACAACGGTAAACAGTTTGTGAAAAACCCATTCCGTGAGTGGTGTCAAGAGTTATACATTCAACAAAAGTTCACTTCAGTTGCGCACCCTCAAGCAAATGGCCAAACATAAGCAACAAACCGTACATTACTTCAAGGTCTAAAAACAAGACTAGGAAACGCTAAGGGACTATGGGTGGAATAATTACCAAATGTTCTGTGGGCATACCGAACTACAGCTTGTACTAGAAATAATAGCACACCTTTTAGTCTTGTGTACGGATCAAAAGCAGTGTTAGCACCTGAGATCGGTCTCCATACCTTTCGAATCCATTCCTTTGAAAACACAGCTAACAATGACGAACTCCACCTAAACCTGGACCTACTGGAAGAGCGCCGTGAATTAGCAGCATTATGTGAGGCTAAATATAAGTCATGAACAAAGCAATACTATAATCAAAATGTGCGACATACGCACCTTAAACTTGGCGACTTTGTACTACGTAATATTAAAGCAAGTCGACAAGGAGGCCAGAGAAAGCTCGACCCGAATTGGGAAGGACCATATAAAATTATTGAAGCAAGGAGTCCAGGGACATATATACTAGAAGATCTACAGGGTAAACAAATACCAAGAACTTGACACGTTAGTAATTTACGAAAGTTTAATTTCTAAAAGAATAAGTACTTATAAAGTACCAATAAAAAAGATCGATATATTTCGATGTTACGTACTTACGAACGTACGGGAAAAATAAACATATTGCATTTCATGACTATTATTATCAATGAAATATATGAAGTGATATCTTCTATACTGTACATAGGCAATGTTGTACGGTTCAATGTTGTCTCGACATTAAGGGACCAAGAGCTACGAGGCTCAAAATATCCAAAGTGATATAAAAATCATATCCCGTCATTAAAGGGATATAAAAACGTTAACTCGCGAGTATAAATAAACACATGTGCACCTTGCATCGCTCCAGGCAAAACATCAAAGCGATTGGCCAAAACCAAGAAACAATGAACCCACTTTACTCTGTGCTCTAAAAAAGACACATGACAGTAACTATGCATTTCATAATATCTAAAATATTAACAATTAAATGATTACAATGACATCAAATATATTCAAATGAATGCATCATGCAACTTTAAGTTACATCTATAAGTAACATAAACAAGGTTTTTAGCCCGCGCTTCGCTGCGGAGCGCGGGGCTAAAAGGCGTTGAGTCAAGAGGAATCTTGCTTGTGTATGGACTGATCACACCGCCACAGATAGCGTCACGCCATTGGTGCCACAATGACGCGTCCATGGTACCTCCATGGCTAGTTAATAGCTCAGGCATCAGAACAAATGAAAGGGATCATATAACATATCGAAGCAAACATAATATATATCCAAAGAAGGTCATGATCAAACATACGAATAAACTTATATCATGGCAGTGTCAAATGAAGCTTATATCAAACGAATTTAAAGGGCTCAACGAAGTTATCAAATAGGATAGCAAACGAATATCGAATCATAGGATGGGGAACATAAATAGGGATTTCAACAAGGCAAATAGATACAGAGCAAAAGTCATGAGAATCCTTACAAAGAAAGGATAGAGTATCTGTACCTTAAACAAGCCAACGCATTTTCGAAAATTTGACTCACTCTTTCTTCAAATAATCTACACGAGTTATAACATCAAGTGAAAACCATGACCGTTGCATACTTAAAGACTATATATTGTTCTCATTATTTTTTTGTAATTCATTTATAGTTATTTGGTCAAATGTGATAATGTATTAAATCTATGTGCTTATTTCCACCAAGATAGTTTGCAGCTGACTTTTATATCTAGACCACTAGATAATATGAACTACGATGGGTTAATTTTTATATAATTACGAAATTAATATCATGTCCATTATAAGGTCCATTTTATAAACTACACTTATAAGTTGTTAAAGACCCTTGCACTGCACTTTCAAAAATACAAGAAATATAATACTGTATGTGGAAACGTAATAAGTTTGAAAACATTATATGAATTTTTATACATGTCAAGTAGCTTAGTGATCAGATTTATAAATTTACATAATCCCATTATAAGAACCAGCTTTGTAGTATATATTCTACGTCATTATAATAATTAAATACTCGTTATATTATACATCTCATGCGGGTTTCATCTTCATCTGTACTAGACTCAGTTTTAGTTCTTCAAAACCAATTTAAGGCATCTTTACACCATTTAGTTACTAAATCTTATGTCTAGCTCTTGACATCAACATGTTCTAAACTGACAATAGTGATAAAGTAGAACACATATAAGCTGGAATTAAGCAAATTTGATAGACAAATAAGCTAGAAAAGACAGATTTAAAATGTCATATTACACTATTTATTTTTGGGTTTTTGGTTTGAAAAAGGACTAATTGAAGCTTAAGATTAAAGAATCTAAAAGGATTTTAACAAAAGCAAAACTCAAAACAGATTGATACTAGACTATAATAAGCTAAATTTAGTCAAAACAGATCAAAGATAAGTTAGATTATGACCACAATTTAATATGCAATATGTGGAGTTTTAAGAACTATTCAAAATCTACCAATACTTAACTGTTTTTGGACTACAAGATTTAAAAGGTTTTTATAAGTACAAAAGACTCAAAACAGATGTTAATTAATGCAATAAAAACTCATTTAGCTCACAAAAAGCATACCTCAAATAGGATTTTAAGTAATCTAAACAAATAAGCTGTATGAAAATATCTTAAAACTAGCAGACTAGGATTTTTGATAAGAAAAACTTAAAAACTTGGCAAAACCTATTTAAAGCTTCAGAAAACTGGCATTTAGATTTGATAAAAGCTTATGGAAACTAGTATTATCAATAAAAACAGCATTAACACAATTTCTTATGTTAAAAATGCTTAACCCAAACACCCCTTTAACTCTTGAATTTTCATTTAAAAGCTAAAACAAATCTGAATAAGCTACAAATTACTAAAACAGATTAAGGACTATGACAATCAAAGCTAATTAAGCAAAAACCTTAGGGAAATAAGCACTCTACAATAATAAGCAGTTTATAAGCTATTTTAACTAATAAATGGATAGTTTACTTAAAAACTCAAATTAAACTATTCTAGGCTATAAACTAAACACATTGAGCTATTTTAAGACATAATAAGCACAATTAAATAATTATAAGCATAGAATAAGCTAAGCAATAAGCTGAATGAGAAAATAAGCCAAAATAAAGAAATATAACACATACCTTGATCCCAGCTAAACAGGGATCTAAAATGCTCTATAGAGCTTATCTATAAGCTCCAGCTTGTTGAAAACAAGCTGGTAAAACCCATAAACCCTTCCATTATTGGCTTATCATCCGTTATAAAGCTTATACTGAATTTTGAGATATTTTAGGTGAATGGCTTATTCAGTTAAGCTTTAAACAAGCTTAATTGAATAAAAGCTAGCTTATTAGAGTAAGAGAGCTTATTGAGCTTATTATGTTGTTTCTAAACACATATTTAACCAATTTGCATAAAAGTAAAACACATGAATTCAAAGCATAATTAAGGAAAATTGAATTTTATTAATAATGAAAGAGGTTACAAGCTTTTAAAGTAGAAATTACATTAAAATAAAGACAATAAGCTAAAATAAGTAAAAGCTACTACAATAAGCTACTAAAAAATACTAAGCTAGATGTCTCTACTGTGTGATTTCTCCCTCTATTTATAACAGGGAGAGGAGCCTTCTAGAGTCTGAGGAGCATCCTTAAAGAATTCATCTAAGCCCTTGATTCCAAATCCACCAATCTGAGCCCTTGGATCCTCTTACACGTCTTCTAAGCCAATAAGGTTGCTCAGGATTGCCAGCGTGGCTAAAATCGTGTCAGACGTGTTTGGTGGCCTTCTAGAAGGGATTAGAGTGTGTGGGTGAATGGAATTTTACCCTGTGTTCGTTGTTGTACGATGTAAAAGAGAGGGAAAGTGACAATGAATAGTAACTTTGACCCGGCTTAATGATTTTGACTTGGACCAGGTTTTTTTTGTGTGGTTTGGGCTTTTGTAACATGGGCTTTTTATTATGAAATGATAAGGGTATTAATAGACTTGGATATTGGACTTATATTATTTTGACAAAAAGGGTTAATACCATTCAAGTGTTAATAGGCTGACCCGGCCCACAAAATAGGTACGGGTTGGCCCATTAAAAATGAATATGCCTTCGGCTTCGTTTTCTCGTGCTCTTACCATTCCCGTGCTCGGTTTTGTTCGCTTTGCCTTTGTTTTTGTCCTTTAATTGAATAATCATTACCTGCAAGACACAATTAACAATACAAACGAATACAATGTATTCTTATGTCGTTTTTGTTCATTATTGGTCTTTTTTGTAAAATATTAAGAAATAAATGATATGTGTTTAAGCACATATCATGTATCATAACTTGTTTCCAAAAGCTTATTTGACCTATGTGCATAGGCACCATCATCGGTATTTACTACATCAGGTAATGGTTTGACAGATAAATCCCCCGAAGAGTGTTTAATATCGATTTTATCATCATCATTATCCTCATTCGATTTTGAATCATCGGGATAAATTACGTTAAAAGAAAATAGATCATTAAAGTATAAAACATTTTGTTACTCTTCATCACATTCGGACAATGATGTTTCATCTTTCAAATCAAATTCATCGATATGTTGATGAATTACAACAGGTTCAGTTGAGAAATCTGATTTAAATGTTAGAGCATCATTGTAAACAATGGCTGGAAATTCATTCTCGAAATCTTTAAAGAAGTCTAAATCATCAAAATAACTGACCGTAGGCTCGAGTGGTGGAAGTGAAGGCATATTGACTTTTTCATTATCATTTTCCGAATCCGTTTTCAAATCATTGGTAGAGATTACTTTATAAGAAAATGAGTTTTTGTCAAAAACTACCATGTAATCTTTATCGTCGGATTCATCAAATGATATTCTAAAGTTAATTTTCTTGTCGTTAAAAGGACTTACCATGGGTTTACAGGAGTGCGTTACTTCAGATGTTAACACGTCATTAAAGACTATAGCTGGGAATTCAGTTTCAACAGATCTGAGGTCGTGAACGTCTTTATCATACCAGATCTTACCATACTTAGCAGTTTCCCAGTTATACATCTTACCACGCCTACGAGCTTTTTCTTCTTCAATCCTGATGTATTCTTCCATATTTATGTTGGGGTCGTCCATATTTACCTGTAATAAATTTTCTAGGAAAGAAAACTGTCAAATAGCTTAATACGCCGTATTGATAATAGAGTCGAATACGCTATATTTGTTTGAAAAACATTTATACGCCGTATCCAATAAATTGAATATGCCGTATTAGTTTGAAATTTTTTTACAGCGTACTTTGAATAATGCAGAAAACACACAAACACACAATATGCAAAAATATACAATGTAGAATAATCAAGCACACAAAAACAAACGCGCAAATATGCAAATCAATCTAAACTAAAACACTAATAAAAACAAGAATTAAACAACTTCACTCCCCGGCAACGGCGCCAAAAACTTGATGTGTCGTTGTGTAGGTGTTATTTTATGTATCAAGTTTTACTATTTATTTTATACCGAGTATACCTAAAAACAACACTTTAACGGGCAGTGTACCCGGTCAGATGGAGTTTCATAGTAAGTAGGGTGTCGATCACTAAGAGCGAGAGCGTTAATATCTAATCTATCAGTATTTTAGTTATCTAAGTTAAACCTAAAACTAATGCAAAAATGGGGGTTTCAGCCTGAGAGACTGGCACGGTTTTGTGTATCTAACCTAAGGTTTTGATGACAAGTAAAGCAATAAACACACACAAGAAGACAAACAAACAATAGAGAAGCGGTCAACAATTAATGTAAGGAAAACGTATCAACCATGAATAATCCGATAAAATGCAGGTTTGTTTATTAGTGTAATGATTGACTTATCTCGAAGGGCATATCATTCCTAGACTTAGGCGGTACTTCTTCCTAAGACATAGACACGCTAATTCTGTCACAATTAGACGCATCCGCATAAAGCAAGCATTTGTTGATTATAATCTATCTTAGGAGATTAATAATGGTGCTCTTACTAAACCCTAGCTCATGGAGACTTTACCCACTTACTACTTAATGGCTCTTTATATACAAGTAGTCCACTGTCCGAGTCCTTACCAATGGAATAAGAACGTACTCGTTGATACCAAGGTCACCTTATGGATCAACTAAGCTCACTAAACTAAAGGCAAGGATAGGTCAATATTTGTGATCCTATGATTCTAGATATATAAATTGCAATATGGAGAGCTATCCTGGACTCTTAGACTACGCCCAAACAACACCAAAGTTACAGAGCATTAAATATGTAGGACTAGACCCAGTTGAATGATAGGTCGCATACTTAAGTACGTAAATGAATATAAATTGATAAACATAAACAACAATCAATGATATATTAAGCAATCAAGATAAACAAACCAAACATTAGATCTTCATAAACATGGCTGATACCTAAAGGTATCACCCGATAGTCATTGTAAAAATACACACGGTTTGATATATGAACAATTAAAATAAAGAAACCTTAATTGAACGCGTATTCGGTTGTGCAAAGATTACAAGAGTTTTCCTATGATCTTGAGGCTCTTTTCTGACCTTCTAGGCTTCTTTATTCGTCTCTTGGTCGACTTGGTGGTTTAGGGATTCACTTGCATATCTAAAACTGAGTTTAGGGTCGTCTATTTATAAGGTCTGGAAGTCGGTTTGATACGCCGTATCGAAGGGATTGGATACTGCGTATTGGGGATTTCTTAGAGTAGAGACCACGTTTGATATCTTCCAGGATATTTACATACTATATCTTCAATACGGCGTATTGACTTCTTGTTAGCTTCACTTTTTAGTGAAGCTGACGTCTTACACGTAAATTGGACTAGTCTTGGACACTGCGTGTCACACAAGAGTCATTTATGTAAACTAGAAATAGTTTGCTTTTTATTTGACTAGAAATACCCCTCATGGCTCTCCATGAGGGGTGGTAGATGTTCACTTCTATTTTTCTCTTTTCTCTTCTAATCTAACCTTTTTTTTGTGTTTATCTCACCCTCTCTCTACTTTCTCTCACTAAAACTAGCAATGATTCATCTTATGTATTTTGATCAACCAAGACCCCCCGAAAAGGTGTTTTGTATCCTTGTTAATTGGTATCAGAGCTAACCGGGGGTGTTTTGTATTGTGTGTTGTGTTCGTGGGCTGTTTCAGCTTATTTTTGCTTATTTTGGCTTATTTTTATGGGCTTTTTCTGACACAAAAGGCACGAGTTTGTTTTTTTGTTTTCACAAATTTGTTTTATAACAATTTTGTAATTTTGTTTTGTTTTTTGTTAAGTTTTTTTTGGTTTCATTTTCAAAAACTTAACACCAGATCTGGTCTGGTCATTTTTTTTACAGCTTATTACGTCTTGGTTTTTGAGCCTATTGGTTGTCACAACTTATTTGAGCTTATTTCAAAGATTTTTTGTGGCTTATTCTCGCTGAAAAAGTGCTTGTTATTCTAGGCTTATTATCTTGCAAGCTTGTTTTGTGGTCCAAAGTTTGAATAAGAAAGGAGTGTACGTCTGGGTTTTTGTTGTTTCGGTTGAAGACAAAAGAAAGGTACAAGGACCACAAGGACGACAACAACAACCAATCTAGCAAGAACTAAACTAGTCAAGTTCCTATAAAGAACCGATCTAGTTATTTTTCTTATAAGGAACCGATCTAGTAGTATTCCTTAAGGAACCAAACTAGTCAAAAACCTTGAGAACCGAACTAGTCATTCTAGTAATGCACCGAACAACTAGATCCTTTGAGTATCGAACAACTCAACCGATCTATTGTCCAAGCTGTGTGGAAACTGAGTCAACTCGGTATTTACCGAGTTGACCCGAGTCAAACTCACAACGATTCAAGGTCTAATGAAATGAAAAGGAAAAAGAAAGACCCAATTGACTTAAACCTACAACCACTACATTAAACATCATCATCATCAAACAAATCCATATCCAAACCAACATCAACCCTTCGTCACAATCACAATCTCACAACCTTATCTCATCCAACATCAATTGAATCGAAGTTTAAAAACAATAAGACCTCAGCTTATTTCATTCGTGTGTTACATTAATTCCATGACCTTAAAAGATCAATAATACGAATGATACATCACCACTGATCTATCAGAAGCATTGCTTCTTTGTTAATATTTGAAAAATAAAGAAAGAACCTTAACAAACATGTTAAAATTCAATCTTTGTTTTGATTGACTCTCGAAAACAAATCAAATCGTAACCTTACCCGATACCACATTTAGTGATCTAGAAGTCGTTCTTGCCATCGAAATGAAAAGGTTTGTTCGATTTGTGTTCGTTTGCTACAAACTGATGAAAGAAGTTAACCTACTCCATGTGGTAGCCTTGTATGGGAAAGGAGTATGATTGGTGTTGTGTATCTATGAATTAGATGCAAAAGAGATGGATGATGAGATTAGATATGATTATGGGATTAGATTGGATTATGGGAGTAGATTTGTGACTGTGACTGCACATGTTTTGTGTGTGTGTAATTTTAGGGTTAGGGTTAGTTGGTGAGAAAAATTAGGGATTATCTCACTTATATCCCTAACTCTCTTTTTAGATCGGGTATAAGGATTTGTCGTGGGCTGAGTATTATCATAATAGTTGGATTTGTTGTGTGGTCTTGGGCCTGTTACATGGATTACATACGAAATTTGCAAAAGACACACTATTGATTGGGCCGAATGTAAATTGGTTGTTGGATATGCGTATGAGCCATAGTTGAAACCAAATGTGTAAACACGAAGCTTTGAACTTGACGGTTCATTGCTGTGGTCGTGAATTCCGAGTTCTGAACGGTTATGATCAGAAGTCATTTGATGAAGAACGAGGCCTGAACTGATGTGAACAGACATCATTTGAACATTGAGGAACGGGGCCTGAAGTGTTATTTTCAGCAGACGCCATTTGACATTGACGACCGAGGCTTGAACTGCTGTGTTCAAACGTCATTTGACATTGATGACCGAGGCTTGAACTGTTGTGTTCAAACGTCTTTTGACATTGATGACCGAGGCTTGAACTGTTGCGATCAAACGTCATTGTGTAATCATCAGATCAAAATTCCTTGAAGCCCTGTTTTCTGAGATATTTTTCTTTTTCGTAATCAAACTCTGAGTCCTTCCTCTGTAGGATTGAACGATGTACCTGTACTTAAGAGAGTACCTGCACTGACATTAAGAGCTTGTTCGCTTTCACATTGGTTAGGGATATCTGCATTTGAACCATTTGGGGGTTCACTTTCAACCTTTGTTGTGCTAGAGGCGAATGTCTTTCCTGTTGGAACCCATCTAAGACAAACAGTCTTGAGAATTCTACCCGTTGGTTGCCACCTAAGACAAGATCTAGGACTTGTTGTTTTCTCATGCACAGTGGTAGTCTTTTTGATTGAAAACCTATGTCCTTTTGGGATCTGTCTTTTTGGTTTCGTTGCAACCCTTATTTGCTCTACGGGTTTGTTTCTGTTTGTTGTCTTATTGGATGGAACCTTAGCACGCGAGTTGACTTCTTTCAGGAATTTTATTACACAAGCGTCATGATTGGCATTAAAGACACATTTCTGACATGTCGAGCAAACAAAATGTTTGGAGTCAGAAAAATTTCTAGAGTTCCTAGAGTGTTCTTGTGCCTTTTTCTTAGCCTCCTCTAGGTAGTGATTATGAACAATGTCGTTTGAGCTATACCTAGATGAGCTAGTTGCAATCATGTAATGAGGTTTTGCAGGGGCAGATTCTCTTCTCTTAGGCAAATGATGTGTAGTGACTGGTTTTGACAAGTCGTTGTTCACATCAACTTGGGAGGCAAACCGTGGTTTTGAAATTCTAGGTCTTTCAGACTTAAACGCAGTCGGTTGTCTAACAACGGATTGGTTTTTGAGTGGTTGTCCAACCGGTTTTCCCAAGATTGATGGCTTTGCAAACTTAGTATTCACACTATTTCCTGTTAGTTTCCTTAACTCATTTTTTAATGCTGCAATTGCAAACCCCTTTTTCTGAATCTGAGCTAGTACATCAGCATTTTCATTAGACTTTTTGTTCAGTTGTGCCATTAAAGAGTCATTCTGGTCTTTGGTCTGAACTCGTGTCCTTTTGATAGAATCAAAAAGATCTTTGTAAGTCTGTTTCAAGTGCTCTTTTTCAGTTGCTCTTTTTTATTTTTGTAACTGCTATTCTTCTGCAAAGTAATTTAGCCCATATGTTCCAATTCGATGTTTATTGTTTCACTTACATCGATGTCCATTTTTAACCTTGGCTTCATACTTTGTAAACATTCAAAAATTGACCTTGTTGCCTTCTTTTTAAACTTGATTTTTGATATTTAAGTCAAGATTAATTACAATGTGCTTCGGTGTTTTGAAATATCTTTTTTGACACTGGGCAAACAGTCTTTTTTAGACAACATTTTCAGAATCGAGTGATTGATTTGACGAGTTCAGTTGTCTTGGTCATCAGTTAATTTAGAAGGCATAAGGGACATGTGTCATGGATCATTGTTCAGATTCTTGGTTCAACCTCTCCTTCATTAATGAATTCAGGTTGCTCAGTATGTTGTTGTCCTGTAGCAGATACATTATCATCAGCAGTCATTTGTACCTCAGCCATTGGCTCTTCAGCATATATGGGTCTGATATCTGCATCATCAACATGTGCATCATTCCCTGATCTGCTGCTTGTATCCTGCTCTTTTGATTCTGTCCCATTGCTTTCAATGATAACTAAACTAGCATCCAATGCTTTACTCGAATCAACCTTTTTCTCTGTCGTCTGCGTTTGTTTTTCACTCACCCTTCTGTCATGCTCTCTTTTATGCAGTGCCCTTTCATCAATCGACTTTTTGACATATTCCATGAATTGGGTCAGTGTGTCACGGAATTCTGGAATAGCGAGTCGAGTGTATTGTAGGAATTTGTTGCGTGTCATGTCAACATATTCATCATCCAAATAAAACCGTGACTTGATGAACATCTGAAACTGTGTCTCGAGTACTTTAAAAGCAGCCATGGATCCAATCTCTTGAAATTCTTCTTTGTCAAGTTGCTTTTCTAGTTGATCCATGTTTAGGAACATTGTGCCTATAAAAGTTTCAACATCTTGACCAAAGAGTGTTGCAAATGCGCGTTTGAATCCATCCTCGGTTCGACTTCCTTTTAAGTCGTTGTTTGAAAGACACTTGAGGTGTGAATGAAGTTGTTGAAAAGATACCATGCAACTTTCTTTTGTTTTGTCTTGAATTAGTTGCATTTGTTGTATTTCGTAAATTGAACTCGAAGATAAGGGTATCTTTCTTTTCCATTTTATCGTGAAGTATGAGTGTGAAATTTTTTTTGTTTGGATCTAATGATGAATATGATTGTGATAGTTGTTGTTTGTGGAAAACTATTTACGGGTATTTTACAAGTCTTGACTAAACCGAGAAAATTACAAGAGTATTTGCGGGGATTTTACTTAAATCAAGAGAAAAAAGTTAAAAATCGAATTTATTGATGGTGAAATCAGTTGTTGTTATTTGAAGAACTTGAACTTCTTGATAACGATTTGTGAGCTATATCGATTGGAACGGTGCACGAATTTTGAGCTTGAAATGATTAACGGTTGATCAAAACTCAAATAAGGACAAACGGTGCACAAACGATTCACGTTGGAGGGCTAACGGCTAAATTATAACTATTAAGGACAAACGGTGTAAGGTTGTTTTAACAAAGAGGTTAAAAAAAACAAACAAAGGAGGATGGTGAATTTGAATTAAAGTCCAGGGGCTGCATGTGTCATTTTCAAATTCTTGGTATTTAATAGAAAATTCCCTCCATTTTTTCTTTATCACCTTCGTCTTCAAAAAAGATATAAGAACACGATTGTCTATTTGATCATTTAAACTTGTTCGGTTATCGTCGGTGAAATCCGAATATACCACGATGATCGAAACGACGTCACGAACACGATGATATAATTCTTAAGTCCCGTCGTTTAACGTCACTCGAAACCGAAAAACCGAAAATTTGTTAAAGCGTGAAGAAACTCGTTCAAGCTAGAAGAGAACCGAAAATTTTGTTCTTGTGTGTGATGTAGTTCGGTTCAAGCTAAACAAAAACTCGTTCGGTCCAAGTCAAAAAAAATTCTCGTTCGGTCCTTGAGATTTTTACTCGTTCGGCTCTCAAGTGAATGTTGCTCGTTCGGTCCTCAAAAATTGTTACTCGTTCGGGTCATGAAGGAAGCAACTCGTTCGGCTGTTAAGTTTTCACTCGTTCGGTGATTTTTAAAATTTTACTCGTTCGGTGGTTTAAGTTGTTTCACTCGTTCGGCTCTATAAGTGTTCACTCGTTCGGTTCTTGCACAACGTAACTCGTTCGGTTCTAACGTTTTCCACTCGTTCGGTTGTACAAGTTTTCCACTCGTTCGGTTGTTACGTTTTCCACTCGTTCGGTTCTAACGAAAAGAACTCGTTCGGTCCTTCAAAAATTTTGCTCGTAGCAGCCAAGGAAGTAGAGGACACAAAGAGGAGAAAAAAAACAAATGAAAACGAAGCTTACTTTATCTTGTCAAACTGGAAAACAAAAGAAGAAAAAGAAAGAAGAAGAAAAAAAAACGTGTAATAAAGTGTTACAAACAAAAGTAAGCCAAATCAAAACAAAACAAAAATGCCGAAATAATAATCTCAAAAAAAGCGCGGGATATTTAACTAGGACCCGGGCTCGGGTTATGTTTGGGATTAAACCCGAAACATATACAATATTAGATTAACTATCGAGCCCGATTCCCGATATTATCCTGTTACAACATTAACTAATTAAAGACCGAAGCTCCATCGTAGAGTGACCGAGCTTCCTTGTTCGACTCAATAAATTAAGGCTAACAGTTAGTGTTAGTATTAGGGTTTAGGTATAAGGTTTAGGGTTTAGAATTACGGTTTAGGGCTTAGTTTTAAGGTTTAGGATTTAGTTTTAGGTTTAAAGTGAAATTAGGGTTTTAGGGTTTAGTTTAGGGTTTAGGGTTTTAGATTAGGGTTTTAAGATGACTTAGGGTTTAGTTTTAGGGTTTAGAAGTCATGCATTAAGTGCTTGTACCTTGTGTTAAAGTGGTAGTAAGAAACTAAAGTGATTTAAGAGGTAAAATGACCTAGTTTGGTTTTCTTGCATTATTGACTTGTACATTGGGCTTTAGAAAGTTGTAACTTGATTTAGGAGGGAAAAGATATTCAAATGTTATGCATTGTACACTTGTACACATGTTTGAAGGCTTGCACATTCATTTTATATGTATACATTACATATAATTAGGGTTTTGATATAAATTGTTAACTATAAAGTCTGTTTGTGGATTTAACGTTGTAAATGAAAGCTAAATGGAAAATGTATTTGGTAAAAAATGATATAAGATTAAAGACTTGACAATATTAGGATGTTTACATGATATAGAACAAAGATGAATAGGCATTAGGAGGTTGCGTGAGCTCGTTTACTTTAGAGATGCAAGTTACGTTGCATAATGAGATAAAGCAAAAATTTCCCTGTAAAAAGGTGGTGTATATATATATATTTACAGTGCATCTAATTTAATAGATGGATAATTACATTGATGAAAATTACGGGTTGTTATATCTAGCTATACTAAATTCCCTCTTAATGCCTTTCTGTTCATAAAACTCACTCATAACTCTATTCTTGAACTATGTTCCATTGTCACATCTGATAATCTTTTCTTTCTTATCAACTAGATTTTCTATCTCAGTTATAAAGTTCTTAAGAATGTCACTAGTCTCATCCTTAGATGCTAAAAAGAAAACCCAAATAAATCTGCTATAATCATCAGTGACAACTAGACAATATTTCTTATTCATTAAGCTGCTCACAAAAGTTGGACCAAACAAGTCCATATGCAACATGAATAAAGGCTGAGTAATAGAGTTCTGAATCTTGGACTTACAAGAGGCTTTGTGTTGCTTTCCCTTAAGACAAGCAACACAAGTTTGGTCATTTTCAAAACATTTTAAAGGTAAACCTCTCACAAGATTTTCCTTAACAAGTTTATTAATAGTTTTAAAATTTACATGACCTAGCCTCCTATGCCATAGCATTGATTCATCAAGTGTGGCCTTTGCAACAAGACAAGTTAAACACTCTTTAGGAACAATATTCTTCATATCAACACTGTACATATTGTTCTTTCTAGGAACTTTAAGTAAAACCTGACTTTCATCAGCTAACTTAAAGTCAGGAGACAGAACAAAACATCCAGTGTCAGTAAAAAGAACACTGTTCTTTTTTGTCACACATCTGTGAAACACTAAAAAGGTTAAACTGTAACTCCTTGACAAAGTACACATCCTCAAAATCAAGCTTACCAGTTTTAAGAGTTCCTTTACCAGTAATTTTCCCTCCTTTGGCTCCTCCCCCAAAGGTAACATATCCTTCATCAAATTCCTTAAAGTCTGAGAGATAGGACATGTTCCCTGTCATGTGCCTTGAGCATCCACTGTCAACATAGCCTTGATCTTCTTTTTGTGGATGACCCTGCACATAAAAATAAGGAAATTAGTTTCCTTTGGGGACCCAAGCCATCACTGACTTGGATCTGCCTCGTGCATCAACATAATTATGTCTCTTCAAAGTAATTGATGCACTATTAAGTTTGGTAGGTCTCCAAACCCAACATGTTGAGGCCTTAACAACATTAACCTGATTTGCCCTCACAACATTAACTACTGCTGAATTTGGCCTAGCAGTATTAACATTCTTTTGCCTAGCACGTTGTGAAAAATTTTTCCCTTAGCAGTATTAACTTATTTGGCAAAAATTTTGTTAATAAATGCTGTTTTATTTGATAGGCCTCTTTACATTCTTGATTGTGGCTGATTTAGAAAAATGTGACATTGGCTGCACAATAAACTGTAGTTTTAGGATGAGCAATATTAACATGCCTAGCAGTATTAAGTGATCTTAGGCCAGCTTTTTTCATTAAAACTGCTCAAGAACCAAGTTCCTCTGAGCACTAGGTTATCTTTATTAGCAAAATAATTGTAATTCACCCTTGTATAATTATTCCCAGATACCACCCTTTCCCTTTGATGGTAATTGCAGTGAGCTTGTACATGGTCAAAACTTCCACAGACAAAACAAGCTTTATTGTACATCACAAAGTCACTTCCTAGCTGTTGGGACTTCTGATTATTCTAGTTTCTTTGATTTCCCCAAGGACTTTGTGACCTATACATTTCAGCATACTTAACTGGTTTCCTAACTGGTTTTTCTTGTTGTTTAGGTATAACAAATTCCATCTTAGCAACAGTAGGAAAAACAGTTTTCTTCTTTAACTTATCATTTGACACCAACTCCTCAACCAATGGGGCATCGGGAGATTTCCTAACCTCATTAGAAGTATCTTCACTAAAACTCTTACTAGGCTTAGGTCCATATCCTTCAAACTTAGGCTGTTGGAACTCCTCTAGACTAGAGTTGGACAAATCAAACTTTAGGGGTGAAAATAACCCTATGGGAGGAGATGGAACAGCATTATAGCTTACAAACCCCATACCCTTTCTACTTTTGTCAGGTATCTGACTCCCTATTAATTTGTCTAGACTCTTAGAAGCATTATCAAAATTTTCAATTTTAAGTTGATTGCTTTCTTTTTCTTGCTTAAGCTTTTCTAACTCATTTTTAAGCATACTAATTTCTGAGTCGTTATATGAGATATCTCTTTTAAGAACAGCAAGTTGCTCACAAAAAATAACCTCATTCTTTTTGTAAAAGACAAGTTGCTCTTCTACAGATGCTAACCCTCTTTTATAAGTAGCTAAATTGAACTCAGATTTGTTAAACTTTATTCTTAAATCATCAAGTTGAGTTTTAAGAGTTTCAAAGCTTTTTAGACAAGTTTTTGGACAAGTTTTGTCATTATGTACCTCAGAGTCTGAAAAAGCCATAAGAGCCATGTTTTGTAGAACATCATATCTGCCATATAGCTCCAGTCAAAACCAGCTCCATCAATAGCCACTGTGGCTTTGGAAGAAGTTTCTTCCACATTTACAGTTCTTCTAGAGCTGTCTTGATTCCTGTTTTTGTTATCTTGGTTCCTAGGTCCTCTGCCTTCCCTTGCAAAGTGTCCTATCATGTGGCAGTTGAAACACTCCACCTTGGACTTGTCATATCCAGTTGTGTCACTCCTATTGATAGTGATCTTTCTACCAGTTTTCTGGAAAAACCTTCTTGTCCTCATGCTCAGCAATGCTAACTGCCACTTCAAATCCATCTCTTCTATGTCATCTTCATGGATTTGTTCAAGGTCCTCATATACAAGTTGAGACCCGTTTGGTTGACTAGCCAAAAATGCATAAACAGTGTCATCACTTAAGTTAGCAATACTAACTTGAGTACTAACAGCGCTAACTTAAGTGCTAGCAGGGCTAACTTGAGTGTTAGCAGTACTAACTCCATAAGCAGTATTAACTTCATTAGTACTGTTAGGGGATGACACAAAATCCATATTCTGAGAATTTAAGCTTGAGCTTGAGCTTGCGGTTCCTTTAACATCTTGTTCAACAATCTTGAAATTGTTGTAGAGATCATCAAAGCTCATTGTGTCTAGATCAGGTTTATTCCTCTAGACCACAACATAAGTATTCCACTCAAAAGGCAGACTTCTTAAAAATTTCAAATTAAGATCTTCTTATGAAATGTTTTCACCCAGGATAGCCAGCTGACTTACAATCTTCTGAAGCCTGTTAAAAATAGAGTCAAGAGACTTTGTGCCTGTAGCACTAAAGTTCTCATACATTTACTTCAGAAGAGTCTTCTGAGTCTTCTTTGTAGCTTCATTACCACCAAATCTTGTTTGTATAGCAGCAAACAAAGTCTTAGCATCCTTGTACTGATTAAATGTCATTAGATGTTCATTAGGAAGTGCCATCAGTAACATACTTCTTGCCTTCACATCATTCTTCTTTTGAGCCTTTTCTTCAGTAGTTACAGGACCTGGTATTAGTGAAGTTGAGGTACCATCAGCATTTGTTGTTGTTTGAGCTACTGGTTTGAATGAGTTTCCATTCTCTATGACATCTCATAGAGCATAGTCTTGTACTTGAAAGTATTGCTCAATCCTTAGCCTCCACATATCATATTCACCCTGTTTGAGCCAGGTTGGAGTATGGGTAGCTTGATGTTTTGAGTAGTTTGAGAATCCATTGCTTCTTGAAAAAGTAGATATTGTGTGCAGTAATGTTTCTTCTTATTCAAAGCATCTTACAAGCTCTGATACCACTTATTGATCCTAATAGAATAGATCTTGCTTAGCTTGTTTAAAGCTAAGTTGTATTGAATAAATCTAAAACAACTATGATAGAAACTTTGATTGTGAATATTAAAGACTATGCGGAATCTAGTCAATAATACTAAGAAGAATTATAATGAAACAGTAATGAACAAGATCAATAATAAACAGTTAACCAAACTTTTAGCCTCAATATAAAACGAACACTCTTAATAGTGTTAGGATTTACAAAACCTTAAAGCTACGAATAACACTTTTCTAGATTTGATACATATGATCTATATGCCCAAGGACCTCCTTTTATACACCAAGGAGTCCTACAAGGCTTACAATACTTTTCTAAGTTATCATGATCTTCTAAACAAATAACTTACATGAATCTTTTACAAAAATATCTCATACTTATCCCGTAAGCAATCTTGATAAACAATCTTCATCTTTATCCTTTCGCTTGTCTTTATCCTTCTGACAGTAGAAACTCTTCTAGCAGTTGTAATCTTTCAGCAGCATTAACTTTTATACCAACAGCACTAACTGTGTACAAGCAGTAGTAACTACTTAGAATATTTTCTTCATTCTTCATCAGCAGTACTAAGTTACACTAGCAGTACTAACTTTATGCTAACAGTTGTAACTTTACTCTAGCAGTACTAACATATACTAGCAGTACTAAGTTACACAAACAGTAGTAACTTTTATACTAGCAGTATTAACTACTTAGTAGTATTTCTTCTAAGTCTTTGAGCAGTCTTAACTTCCATTAGCAGTAGTAATATATATTAGCGGTAGTAACTAGCAGTACTAACTACTTAGCATATTTTTCACGTAGTAACTAGTAGTAGTAACATTACACTACTAGTACTAACTACTTAGCATAATTTTCATCAGGTTTACTGAACAATACTAAGTTTAGCTTGACAGCACTAATATATACCTGAGCAGCAGTAACTTCAAGAAGTCTTTTAATCCCAACACTGGGTATCGGTGAGCCATGGCTTCAAGCCATAGCCCAAAAAGTGTTGTCACGTCAGCAAAAGTGTTATGACACCAGAAATGCTATGACACCACATTTGGGTGGCTCCCTCGTTGGCTTCAAGCCATAGCTATTTTTTTCATTTATTAAAAATAAAAAATACAGAATTATTAAACATAAATAAACTTCATTAAAAATTAAAAACATAACATTCATTAAAAACATTATCGGGTTTGAACCGGAACTAGCGGTAGAGTTTGAAGAACGTTGACTCTTAGCAATCCTTTGTAGGCTGGGTGGACGAGGCAACGCGTCGTCTCCAAATAGCTCGGGTTCTTCATTGGTAACCAGATTACGGTACCATCTTGCATTCTCGATTCGGGATTTTTCCACTTGTGCTTGTCTTTTAGAAATGTCCAAGCACTCTTGTGCTTAAAATTCGATTTCGTGTGTGCTCTATACAAGATTTTGACCCGCGTCATTCAATTCTTATCGTTCTCCCCACTCATAGCCCTCGTTTCACTCACTAACGAATTAAACTTGGCGACCTCTCAATTCATAGGAGTCCACTTTCCCATCAACATGTTCTTGGTACGAATCGGAAAGCCTCGTTTCCCGGCTTGATCATTGTATACTTTGAGAATTTTGTACCAAAACGTATCAATTTTTTTATCCGAACCGATTTTTGGATCCTCGGATATTTGTATGAAACATTCCGCCAAAAGCAACTCCTCGTCTCGGATCCAAAACTTTTGAACCTTGATGACTTCGGCTTACGTTTTTGGTTCCGGTTCCCGGTCAACGTTTCTTGTAACCATTTTTTTGATACGTTTTCCCCGTGAACCGGGTTTCTTAGATGACGGAGTCGGGACCGTCTCGTCGTCTTCTTCTTCTATTTTGTAGGATGGTTGTTGGGAATTACCGAATTGTTCTTGTGTCACACCCCTAGACGGGGCCTGGATGGAATACGTGTCCGAGGGCGTGACGTCATAACAATCCAAACACAAAGCAATAAAGAACGACCACTAATCATGGACGTTTGAAAAATAGTTGTACTCGTTGCATAAAGAAAAATTAATTTAAGTTTTACAACCGGTCATAAGAGAGTTAAATGTAGTGGAAGCATAACAAAGTTTGATAATGACAACGAGTATGTAAATAGATAAGTCTTGAAATCGACGAAGTCACATAGCACATATACTCCATTTAGCATCAAGAATCAAGCCAAGCTAAGCACCTGAGAAAACATGTTTAAAACGTCAACATAATGTTGGTGAATTCATAGGTTTAAGTTAATACAAGAGTAGACCACAAGATTTCAAAACGCATGCGACAGCTATAACAGATACAGCATCACATAAAAGTATTTATGTTTACGCTAAGCCTCATGACACCGATGCTATTAAAAACAGGGCATTATCATATCATGCCAACAGTTTAGTGAATAAATATTTAATGTTTATAATTTTTTTTTTTCCTGCCCTTAACGGGTGTCCCAAACCAAAGACCACCACAACGCACAATCGACATGACATATATCTGTTTCTTCGCAGCTAATTTAGAACCAAACCAGATAGGGGTAATTAGTCCCAATAGATCTATCTACGCATTCGCGCTCACTTAACCAATCCAATTGGTCATAGGTGACTAACGGTTCATGATAGTTCGGGCAATAGTGGTTTGTAAGCAAACTTAGGCAACACATAAACATGTAAAACTCACGTTAAAAAACTTGTGTCCAATTTTAGAAAAGCAACACTGTTTCTCACCGCAAAAGTATAAAGGCATTTGAAATATCGGTAAAGTGGGGTATGAACTCACTTAAGCAAGTGGAGAATCGATAATCAACGAGGACGAAAATAAAGCCGAAAGGTCCTACACGCGACCTAAATATACTGACGTCTTAGGTAAACGAAAGTAAACGAAACTTGTGACGACACGCTTTCTAGAGGAAAAGACATCCATATGTGTTTGTGCTTTATTAGTTTATAAGTGACTAAATTAAATATTATATAGTTTTTCGTCATGTCTTGTGCGTATTATCCAAAATTACTACTTTAGAAACTTTCTATTTTTGGAAAGTTTATAGTTTCAAGACGTTAATCCCGTCCCCTATATTTGTTATGTTTCCATATTTCAAATGCGCTAACTAACCTAATCGCTTAATTCCAAGTCGGTCCGCGAATTTTGCCAAACTTTACTATTTTTAGTAACTTTATTGGTTTTCCTAAAATATGTTTAATGAGGTCATTAAATGATTGCTAATTTATATATTGTGTTACTTTATGTTTCGCTAGAGTTTAGATCATCATAAAAAATGTCCGAAAAAGTGTCTGAATTACGTTTTTACTATTCACATCAGCTCATATTATTGTTTTGCCGAAATATGTTTCAAGTTTCTTTGGCTATACGTGGCGTTTTTAAGTTGTTTTTTAAAGTGCAATATGTGAAAAATATCTATTCGAAACAAGCTCTTCAAAAAACTACTTTTACGCTATTGAAACATTTGTAGGTGCTCAAAACTCAAACTAATTCGGAGCAGAACTGTCTTTTATAAATACTCTCAAAAATCCATTCAAACGCCACATGTGCTTATTCTGGTATCCCATCACTACCAAACCAACCAACAAAACCACACTTAATCTAACTAACCTTTATTTCTATTGTTGCAACACACTTTTCAACTCATCTCACCATAACTTATAAAACAACAAACATAATACTTCCTTTTTATAAAAGTTGTCAAGATATTTATCATTTCTTTTTAGAAAAGTAACACAAACACATGGATTCTTAAACTTGAACAATATTCATAAGAATAAAAGAGATAAAACAAGAGATGGGTCAAGGATGCTTACAAGAATGAAGACACAAGTAGAGAATCAAAAGAACTATACCCAAAATGACTAGATCTATAAAACCCACTTATAAAATTAGAAACCCTAATTTTATAATCTTGAGAAAACCTTGAAAATCAACCAACCAATACTTGGATCTACCTTAGAAACCCTTGAAAATGAACTTAGAACACTTAGATCTTGAAAAGAATCAAAGAAAATGAAAACTAAAGAGGGTGTGTGTGTCGTGGGTTAGAAAGAAGAGAGGGAGAGAAAATATTTTTGTTGTTGGCTTTGAAATAATATGATAACCCTAAGTCTTGGTATGCTCGTATTTTATAGGATGGAATTAGGGTTTTAAGGGTTCCAAGGTGCACACATGTGACCAACACACACCAAGAGTGTGTGTTTGTGTTTTCGGCCGAGAGTCACCACAAGAGCCAAATGGCTCAAGACTTTGAGTCATGGTTCATCTTATGGATACTTAGTTGGTCAAGATGCAAGTCAACCTCTTACACAATGTAAGAGATCACATGAAAATGTTAGCTAATGGGTTATGATGAGAGTGCCTTTTATATGTCACTTTCTCATCTAGGCATGCACACTGGTGCAGAAAACTTTCAAAATAAGATGCCATTTTATTAATTTAGGTGCTGGTGACATTGTTGTTGTTTTAGGTGTCAAATGACAAATCAAAGGGAGTGAGAACGAACGTTTTGACATTCAATGCTTGACGGTTGATAACTCGAGTTTACACGATAAGATTGCGAGTTTGCGGGGGTTCAGTTTGGTCAAAAACCGATAAAAACGCCAATTTTAAAAGATAAAACCCTTAAAAATTAATATGAAGTGATTAAAAAATCTGAAACACTTAGAAAAGTTCAAATATCTCATATAAGGCCTAAATTTATTAATAACCGATGTCGGGACGCACCCGATGACGTTTTTCAAATTTACGCGGTTTAACTTCCCGGTAAACTGTCAGATTCAAACGTAACGTGTAAAAGTCAAAGATAATAATCAGAAAGGTTTAAAATGTTGACCTGAAACTTACGGGGTATGAAATCCTTTTCCTGTTAAAAGAGCTTTGTCCTCAAAGCTCAGGACGCAGCTTGAGATGCGGATTTAGGGTTAGCGAAAAGATGAGGGTACTTTTTGTGTATTTGGTCTTCACGCTCCCAAGTATACTCGGGACCTCTTCTTGAATTCCAACGGACCTTCACGATTGGAATGCGACTTTGCTTCAAACGTTTAACTTCACGGTCCATAATTTCAATTGGTTCTTCAATGAAATTGAGCTTGTCGTCGACGTGGATTTCGTCCAACGGAATAGCGAGCAGTTTGTTGGATAAGTACTTCTTAAGGTTTGAGACGTGAAAAGTACTATGAAAACGGCTCAGTTTCTCGGGTAACTCAAGTCGATATGCAACCGTTCCAACTTTGGCGAGAATCTTGAAAGGTCCAATATAACGAGGGTTCAGCTTTCCCCGTTTGCCGAAACGTATCACTCCTTTCCAGGGCGATACTTTCAACATAACCTTATCCCCAACTTGAAACTCTAATGGCTTACGTCTCTTATCAGCGTAGCTCCTTTGTCGATCACATGAAGCTTGTAGACGATGCTTGATTTAGATGATCTTCTCTACACTACAACGATTAGATACACTACCTAGGCAGTTGTGAAACTAATTGTTGAAGTCTTAACGACAATCGTATCAAGTTTTTGGTGTCGATGTGTGGGGAATAGTTAGGTTTCGACCATTATTTAACTAAGGTCTACTCGCTTGAATCCTTTCAAGTGAGATCTTTATTTTTAGTATATTAGCTTTCTTGTAGTCTATCTTTTCTTTGTGAGTTTGTTCGTAATTTTCATTGACTATTCCATTCTTCATTATGGAGAACGCGAATCCACCACCGACCAATAACCGACCTGTCCTACCAGCTGCGCTACGCGCAAAAGTTGTCCGAGAACTCCATGAGCTGCATGCAATTTCGACCTTTGTTGACTCTTGGCTAGAGAGTATTGAACAATTTCTTAATAGCTTCGCCAACCAACCCAATGAGACTGATATGAATGACCTTAAGTCCGATGATGAATTGGTAGATACACCTCTTGTTTCTCCCTTTCCTCATTCAGATAAGGATTCAGATGATGGTGAAGTTCTTAATGAGTTGAGTGAGTATGAGAATGTTGAAGTACTATACCGAGAAAGAATAATTAATAGTTTTGACAGGGATGACCTAGCATTCCAATGCATGATTGGCTTTAGGAAGTTTACTGCCTATCTCGACCCTTTTCTACCAATGAATATTATCTCACGTAAATCCTATAACACAATAATGGTAGAAGGACTAGAGGGCACGAGAAAGAATGTAGTTGCCATTGTTAGGGATGTTTATGTGTTTGTCGGTAGTTTCACCTATATCACAGATTTTGTGGTGTTAGACGACATAGGAGAATTTATCGTGAACGATATGGCAAAAGTCTTGATGGTCAAACCCTTCAGAAAAATCACTAAGCTTAAATATGACTTTGCCAAGGGATTGGTCTCATTCACTATGATCTTTGACACCTACATATTTAGGATGCCTCGTACTATACCTAGGCTCAGAAACTTTAATTGGAGTAAGATACCACCACTGTTAGAACTTAGCCAACGAGATTTGATGAGCGGAGTTAGGCATCCCTATGAGAAGAATAAGCTAATGTACAAGAATTGCTTAAACCTGGGTCCCAAATACCAAGTAAACGAAAGCATGAAGAAATGGCTCATAAGGGGTTACTGAGCATTCATGAAACAACGTAAAGACGTGTAACTTCGAGTCTAGCTACAAGACTCAATAATAAAAAAACACTTTTTAGGAGGCAACCTAATATTTAATTTTCCCACATTTAGGAGTGTCTTGTGTTTTAATTCTTTTAGTTTATGCTTTTATGTTTGAATTAATTTTGTAATCATGCTTTGCTTTGTTTGTAACTTCGTCTTATTTACAATCAAATGTATTTTGCATAAAATAAGTGTAGGGGAATATATCCAGTTTATAAGAACCAATTCAAACATTTAAAATAAATTGTTTAGATTAATTTGTGTCAGTTTCGAGTCATATGATTGTAATGATTAATCTCAGGTTTTATGTAGTATTTTACACAGGATATAACAAATAAAATTACGTTCAGG
The DNA here is from genome assembly GCA_026074375.1 of Tanacetum coccineum. Classification (NCBI taxonomy): domain Eukaryota; kingdom Viridiplantae; phylum Streptophyta; class Magnoliopsida; order Asterales; family Asteraceae; genus Tanacetum; species Tanacetum coccineum. The sequence continues at coordinate 34,027 of BQNB010058222.1, forward strand.
AAATTTTTCAATAAAAATGAAGAAGAAATCTTCACAGTGGGTGGAGACAGCGTCAGGATTTATCCTTACGGCGTCGCTCCACCAGACATGTGAAGATTCGAAAATTTTCAATTGTTTTTGAAAAATAAATTGTGCAAAATCTAAAATTTGTAATTTTCTTGTAAACCTGCAGAAACCTATGATTGTATCATCACTTTCATCCTATCTTTACTGCTTTTATAGAGTCAACCCTAAAGTTTCGTTGTATATATCATATCCCGCCGATTTACGCCAGGTGTAGTTGTCTTTGTCTTTGATTTACAGGTTATATTTGATGAGAAGAAGCTTGGAAGTTCTTAGGAAGTTTCATTGGATAATTTTTGGAGAACGATTTAACCAGATATCGCATGTTTTTCTCCATTATTGAGCAAACCATGGGAGTACTAGTTTCTTTTACTTGTTTTCGTTTCCCTTTATTCATTTTACGGGTACTTTTAAGAACATTAGGAACAATGTTCAACTTAAGTGTAGGAGGAAATAAGCCTTAGAAACTATTCCATCAATTGCCATTTGCTTTGTCCTTAAAATGATGGGTAATATATCGAAACATAGCATAAAAGGTAATTTTAATCAAAATTAAAAAAAAAGTATGACACATACCGATAAAAACCGAGTATTAATAGCGTCTCATGGATAGGAATTTATATGACTAGGACAAAAACCCTCAGAATTCCACCCCATAAATGTGAGCTTCGCCTTTAGATCTATAGGAATTCGGATATCCATTTTTGATACCCAAGATAATTTTACCTGTAGCTTGTTCGAGTTAAGGTTCGAATGCAGTCATATGTGTCTATTCTGTCATTACGGATGTGTACGTATGTTATTTGTCGCCTTTCTAAAACATTGGTATCGGTTTGAAATTATATGAGTGTACCGGTAGTGTATTAAATTCTAGAACTTGTTTTTGTGATGCATCCCTAGACCACATAATGAGTATTAGGATTTGCTAAATAAGAGGCACTAAGACTAACCCATGTTTTAAACTTGTAATTGTTATGATGGTCACCTCGATCATATAACTATCCCACACCTTTGCCATGCACTTATTTTTAGTGCAGAATACCCCTAGTACACCCCTCTGAGCCTATCCTTTTTCATGGTTCTCGTAATTTTCTGGTTAATCTGGACTATTAATAAAGAGCATTGTCACCCTTGAACCAATTGTTACACCTAAATCGCCTTAGCCTACCTTGTATGTACTCACCTTTAGAACATTATTATTTTAACCCAAGTTAATTATTGAGTGCACGGTTGCTAAGTCCTTATCCTTGTAAATACAATTTTGGGACGATTAGGATTCATGGTAGTATTTATAATACAAATTTTTGGGACGATTGAGATTCATAGGTATATCATCTATATGAAGAATAGGGAAGAAGTAATTTATTCTACCAAAGCCCATAAAGCTCGAACCTAAGCTCCATGTTAGTTGATACCACCATCTAAATCGGGCAGATTAGTTAAATGTTGATGCATCAAATTAACAGCATATTTTATAGCAATTAGTTTAAAGTCCCAGTTATTAACCCCTTTGTATAGATATTTGCAAAATGTTACTTTAAATCATTTATATTTAAAGAATTCAGTCAGTAAAATTATGGAGTAACTTGTGAAAAGTTAAGTCAAGAAAGGCGCTATGCATTCTGGAGCTTAATAGAAGATATTTTGAAATTACTCATTCCTAAAGACCAATACGTCGCTATCCACATATCAATGAAGAATATGGGCATATCACGTGTCCAAGGCACCACCAAAGACGAACACAAGGTGAAAGAACAACAACTCAGTCCGAGCCGTATCACAGAAGACCAATCGCCGTATTGGAAATATAGGAATGAATAATATATCTTCTTGGATGATATCAAGCGTGGTCCTCACGCCAAGAAATCCAATATCCACTAGATCCAATCTTGATAGGCCCGTATCAAACAGCGACTCCAGAACATTATAAATAGAAAACATCAAATAAGAGTTTTAAGTTTGCTAATCATAGATTCTCAGATACCTAAACTAATAAAAGTTTCAATTTTTCACATGACAGAGTATAAAAAGAATGCAAAGAAGATGCGTCGTTGATATAAGCGACGTTGTGTACGGTTTTCTCCGCCATAAGGGAGTTTGTTGACATAGTGAAGAAAACTCTCGAGTTTGGTGCTCGGGGGTAGGGCGAAGAGGTGCTTCGTTACCAAACCACTATAAATCCTCGCGTTGTGGTTTGATTGTTCTTACTCTTATCTCTTGTCTTACTTTATATATTTACATTATTCATATTGTGCAAGCATTGAATTCACAAAAAGGTCGAATCTAAGTTTTACAAACATACATAAAACTTAAATTTAAAAAGTGGTAAACTATTCAACCCCCCCCCTTCTAGTTTTCCACACTATCATTCAACTGGATCTAGTGATACGGACCAAGTAAATCTAGAGTCTGGATAGCTCTCCATATAGTAACTTATACATCTAGAATCATAGGATCACAAATATTGTCCTTCTAAGTCTGTGTCTAAGATATGCTTTGGGCTTAACTAGTTAATTGGATATTGCCAATGGTTTATTGCTCGTGTTGACTAGTAGTGACCTAGATAATTCAACAAGTAACGTTCTGATTCCATTAGATAGTTGGACAAGTGGACTACTAGTGTATAAATTACCATTAAGCGGTAAGTGGGTAAAGTCTCTGATTGAGCGAAGGGTTAACAAGTTCACCATTGATTTAATCCCTAGATAGATTATAATCAACATATAAGGATGCTTTATGTAGATGCTTTAATTGTTTTTTTCTGAAGCATTAATGTATCTAGGATCTTAGGATGATGTAATCCTAAGCTTAAGTTGATATGCCACCTCGAGAGAATAAATCATTGCATCTTAATAAACAACAAACTTTTAATCAGATTAATAATGGATTAGATGTTTTCTTATAATTTGGCTCAACCACTCTTTTATCTTTTGTTTAATTAGTTGCGTGGGTTAAAGTGCCTTGAATTGATTGGTGGTCTCAACCAACCGTGCAGTCTCTCGGCTTAAATACCGCCCTCTTTTACTGTTAGATTTAGGGATTTAGACTGAAATAGGTTTAGAATAGATAGTATTAACATAGATAGATAACAAGATATTTTAATTAAATTGAGAGATTTTACTAGTTCAAGTGTTCGAATTTCATACTTACAGAAACTACTTCGATCGGGTACAATGCCTGTTAAAGTGTTATTTTTGGTTTTTTAGTCGGCAAAATTAAATTTAAAACTTGAATCTAATAAAAATATACTCACACAACGAACTATCAAGATTTTGGAAGCCGTTGCGGGGAGTGAAAATTAATCTTGATTTTTATTTGATATTTTGGTTTTTAACATTAGATTAGATCTAACCATTAGGAGTAGTGTAATTTAGATTAGTGTATATTCTTGTATATTCTGTAATATTTGTATATTTGTCTTTAATTGTTTGCTTGTATATATTTATGTTTAATTGTTTGCGTTTTTAATTGTTTTTTTTAATACATTGTTCTGGTCGATAGCTGAATACGGTGTATCCACTTCCATCGGATACGACGTATCCAACTTTCTTTCCAATACAGCATATCTATTCAACTGATCAATACGGCGTATTCAATTCTATTGAATACGGCGTATCGGTCGTCTGATAAAGTTCTTTTCAACTCTCGAACTTAAAGCCCGAAAAAAATAATTATATATACCTTTCTTCGCTGGTTCTACTGATAATTTTCTTGGTATTTTTCAGTAAGAATGACAAAGGTCATCAAAGGAGAGTTTGAGAAA